>PVJN01030686.1:0-24729 GCA_004026805.1 Lasiurus borealis | reverse complement strand
AACTGTACTTTCAGACATGCACACCGAGGGCTTGTAAGGCTATCACCAAAGCTGAAAAGCAGTTTTTATAATGCTGCAGGCTCATGCTCAAGGCACCAAAATAGCACTAGAAATACTATACCCATATTGCTTTATCCTAGACATCTGACACAAAGCTGATGCCAAATTTCTTGTCACATATGTGTCTGGAAGTCTTCATGCTGAGAAGCATTTCTTATCTTCTGACATTTCAGAGAGCTGCATGGAGCTAGACAAGCACAGCCCCTCCTTCAAAAAGGCATGAGGCAAATGCAAGCATTCTTTTGGAGTGACCTACACAGCCCTCGCTGGAGAAGATCGAAGACACCCTGCAGCACATCTGTAATCCTTAGGATGCTCCAAATGTTTGAGTGTGCTTCTTCCAATGAGTAAGAGCCCAACAGTCTGGCTCTCCAAGGTCATCTGGAAATGATATGCTCATTAGTCAAATGAGGAAAAGCTACTGCAGGCAAACCAACCATAAGATCAAACAATCCACAGAGTTGCAGGAGTCCAGATACTCTGTCTCTGGTGACTCAGGCCACATCCATCTATGAAAAGCAGACTTCAGTTGACTCTAATTACTGTTGCCACATATTCCCCAAGCAGCAAGCAAACTAGGATTTTTGCACATGATACAACAGTAGATGATTTCTAGTGATTCTCCTCTTTTCTGATCTTGCCTATACAACCTGTCTAACAGAATTGGAGACCCCATCCCAGCCATCAAGGAACAGGGTTTTTCATTGGGAAAGTTCCAAAAGAAGCCTGTGTCAGGATAACCTCCAAACTCCTGCACCATATTCCAGACCTTTTGACCAGAACCTCTGGCAAAATGAGATCCAAGAATTGCATTTTAAACAAATTTCCCAGAAGATCTTCTTATTTTCCCAGATAATTTTTCTATATATTAGATGTTTTTAAAGTCTGTCAGAATTTTCAAATAAACTAAAACATAAACCCTCAGTTTGTTGGGAGAGTTTCTGACCACAGGCCTGTACTTAATGGTCATTGAGTCATTTACTCTAAATTCACCCACAAGCAAACTCCAGCTACACTCAAGAAGAGGGAACACTTCATGACTTTTCCTTTCTGCAAGCATCATTGTTCATGCCCCTCGTTTGGAAGAATGAGCACTGCCATATGATGCTTCTGGCGAAACTTTCCTTCTTATTTGTTTTCTATTGCTGCTGTAACAGATTACCAGAAACTTGGCACAAATTTATTATTGTACAGTTCTGTAGATTAGAACTCCAATAGAGGTCTTAAAATCAAGGTGTGAGCAGGCTGGTTCCTTTCTAGAGGTCCTAGGGGAAAATCCATTTCTTTGCCTTTTCCAGTTTCCAAAGGCCACACACAATCCTTGGCTCGTGGCCCCTTCTTCCATTTTCCAAGCCAGAAACACTGCATTTTTTATTACTTTTCACATTTCCTTTTGATACTCCTCTTCTGCCTCCTCCTTTCACTTTGAAAGACCCTTGTGATTCATTGGGGCCACTCGGATAACCCAGGATAAACTTCTAATCCCAAGGTTCCCAATCTGTGATTAAATCTGCAAAGTCCCTTTTGCCATGTAAGGTAACATTTCACAAATTCCAGGGATTAGGACATGACCATCTTTTGGGGGCCACCGTTATGCACACCACACTTTTCATTTGTAATATGAAGATTGTCTTTATTTGGGTTCTCCCAAACACAGACCCAAAACTAAGATTTGAGTACAAATCCCAGAAAGCCAAGTAAATGAATGGGAAGTCACGCAGCAACGGAAGAAAGCAAATCAGTGAATTGCTGCACAGGATAACAATATAGGCAACGCACTGAATTTTTCTGAGGAATGGGGCATTTATTTACTGTCATTTATTAGTTAGGGGTCACAATAATCTCCCTAGCACTTTCAGCACTTCCTGCCTCCCTTACTATGGAAGAGATCCATAGCTAGAGGATGTCTTGGCTGAGACACACAAGAGGCCATAAATTAGTTCCACCTGAGGGGCCTCCAGAGTTGGCTAAGGAGAAAACAGTATCTGAATCAGAAGCATGTTTTTTTTAGGGAAATATGGCATTATATATCAAAAGCTTAAATACTCATATCCTTTAAGCCAGCAATTCAACCTACAGGAATTTGGACACATATACAATGATTGTTTATAATATTTTAAAGAATGGAAAATAATTTCAATTTCCATTAATAGGGGATTAGTTAAAGTATAGTGATACAATTGAATACTCTGCTATAATCCTAATACTTAAAAATCCTGGGTCACAACTACTGGTAATGACCAAGGCTCAACCAACCAGAAGTCAGTCCTGCAGTCAGCACTAGGTTGCCTTGGCTGACTGCAGGACGGTGCAGTACCCCATCACTGACTCCTCAGGGGGCTGTGAATCAGAGCCAGAGAGAGGTGTGAAGAGACAAACAAGGACTGATCCATTGCCTCTGTGGCAGCTTTTGATCAGGACTCACCTGTCTCTTTCTCTCCCAGTCTGGCCAGCAGCCGCATCTCCATTTCTCTCCAGGCCTCCACGGGGCTGCTGATCAGCCCCATCTTTCTGATCAGGCCCCATTGATAGGTCCAGAAATGCTGACTGACCAATCAGAACCAAATATGGGTCAACTGTGAGGAGTCAGTGGCTGCCTAAGAGGTGTAGCTTTTGATGCTGACTAGCATAGGAACTGACCAATCAGAATCAAAACTGGGTCAACTGTGAGGAACTAACTAGGAAGCAGAGCTTTTGATGCTGACTGGCATAGAAACCAACCAATCAAAACCAAATTGGCTGGCAGAGGAAGGCAGTTGGGGGAGGGGGTGAGATCAGGCCTGCAGGGGAGGACAGTTGGGGGCAATCGGGCAGGCAGGCAGAGGCAATTAGGGATGATCAGGCAGGCAGGCAGATGGGTGGTTAGGAGACAGCAGTTCCAGATTGCCAGAGGGATGTTCGACTGCCAGTTGCCAGACATCCCCTAAGGGGCTCCTGATTGGAAAAGGTACAGGCTAGGCTTAGGGAAACCTTTCTGCCCCCACCCCCCAATCCACAAATTTTGTGCACCAGTCACTAGTTAAATATAATGATGTCCATCTACATTGATTGATAAACTAATTCCTGATATACTTCTGAGTGAAAAAAATTATTGAGTATATAATAAATCCATTTATGTAAAATTATGTGTGTATAATATAAGTGTATGTATATGCATAGCAAGATGACTAGAAGGATGTTCATCAAAATATTTGATAAAGGAGTTAAGAATATACAATGGTGTCAAGACAGTCTCTTCAATAAATGGTGTTGGGAAAATTAGACAGATACAGACAAAAAATGAAACTAGACCACCAACTTATAACATATACACACCAAAAAAAAACTAAAAATGGATAAAGAATTTAAACTTAAGGTAGGAAACCATAAAAATACTAGAGGAGGTGGCAAAATTTCATACACATGGCGAAGCAATATCTTCACTGTGACAGCTCCCAGGGCAATGGAAACTAAAGAGAAATAAACAAATGGGACTACATCAAAATAAAAAGTTTCTGTATAGCAAAAGAAATCATCAACAAAACAACAAGAAAGCCCACTGCATTGGAGAACATATTTGCCAATATTATCACTGATAAGGGTTTAATCTCCAACATTTACAAGGAACTCATACAACTTAACAAAAGGAGGATAAACAACCCAATCAAAAATGGGCAATGGACCTAAATAGATACTTTTCGAAAGAGGACAGAGGAAGGCCAAGAGACATATGAAAACATGCTCAAAGGCACTAGTCATCTGCAAGATGCAAATCAAAACAACAATGTGGTAGCATCTCACATCTGTCAGAATGGCTATCATCAACAAATCAACAAATGACAAGTGTTAGGGAGGATGCAGAGAAAAAGGAACCCTCATGCACGGATAGTGGGAATGGAGACTGGTGCAGCCACTATGGAGAACAGTATAGAGTTTCCTGAAAAAACTATAAAAATGGAACTCCTATTTGACTCAGTGATCCCACTTCTAGAAATATACCCCAAGAAACTAGAAACACCAATCAGAAAGGATATATGCACCCCTGTGTTCATAGCAGCACAATTTACCATAGCTAAGATTTGGGAACAGCCTAAGTGCCCATCAGTAGATGAGTGGATTAAAAAACTGTAGTACATCTACACAATGAAATATACTACACTATGGTAAAAAAAGAAAGAATTCCTCCCATTTACAACAGCATGTATAGAACTGGAGAACATTATGCTAAGCCAGAGAAAAGATAAATATTACATGATCTCACTCATTTGTGGAATATAATGAACAACATAAACTGATGAACAAAAACAGATCTGAGACAGAGAAGCATTGATCAGACCATCAAATCTCAGAAGGAAGGTAGGGGAAGGTGGGAATAAGGGGGATAGATCATCCAAATGACTTGTATGCATGCATATAAGCCTAACCAATGGACACAGACACCAGGGGGGTGAGGTCAAGAGTGGGGTGAGGGTAGGAAGCCTATGGAGGGATAAAGACACATATGTAATACCTTAATAAAGAAAAAAAATTCTAATAATTTCTTGCCCTCAATAGTTTGACTCAGTTGGTTGAGTGTCAGAAGATTGCTGTTCAATTCTTTATCTGGGCACATGCCCAGGTTATGGGCTGGATCCCTAGTAGAGAAGTACAGGAAGTGGCTGATCAATGTTTCACTCTCATATAGATGTTTCTCTCTCTCCCTTTCCATTCCTCTCTCTCTAAAAATCAATAAAAATATTTTTAAATAATAAATTTTAAAAATTAAAAATCATTAAAACATCTAAAGGTTTCTAGGAAACACAGTTTCTCTTTATACTTTTTCCTTCATATTTCTATGTTTTACCAAAAAATTTACAATAAATAAATCATTAGTTATTATTTATCAAATATCAATCTATTGCAAAGATATTTCCTATTTAAAAAAAAGAATTCCAGTTTGTCTGAAAAAAATAAGCTTCTTTTTAGGTCTGCTATGATAATATTCAATGTGCTTATATATGCTTTTCCATTTTAAAACCATATGAGGCTAGGGAGCATGTATTACAAAGTATACTTAGGGCACAGTTTGAACACAGCAGGTGCTTAATAAATATTTATTATTTAATTGATTTTCATCAGTATGAAATTCAGGAAAATAACAAACTAAGTCACAGTGAAATGTTCACCCTGCATGGAGATGACTTCCCGGGGAACTGAGAGGCCTGGTGTGGCCTTATCAGGGAGGGGCCTGCTGCAGCAAACAAGGGCAGGCCTGTCACTGCATGGGCACACCCACACCATCCCAGAGATGCTATCAAGAGATCTACTCCCTTTAGGTAGAAGAGAAAAAATATGAAGTAAAGCCTTATAATTTTACAGCACAAATGGATCAAGTGTAATCTGCATCAATCTGTGAGGAAGATTCCATAGTTTGTCCCTTAAAACCCTAGGCCTCCCTCAGACACAGCACTGCACTTCCAGGTGTTCATGATGGCAGAGCCACCTGGGAGTGCAGAGAGGAACAAGTGTGAGGAGGAGCCACAATGTACCCACAGAGAAACAGGAATGACAGGTAAGTGGAAGACTTCACAGTCCTTCCTCCAGGCCCCAGGTCCTCCTTTTATGTCAAAATGGAAAATTTTCTTACTGTCCAGGTTGCTCTTGGACTCTCCTTTGTTGCTCAGAATCTGAATAATGAGAAGATTGAGAGAAAATAGAAAAATGGACAAGTTCCAGTTTATTATACATATTAAAGAGCTGAGAGGTGGCAAGAAAAGAAAAAAGAATCATGTAAAATGGATGCCAGGGAGGTTTTCAGGGTTGGGAGGTGTCATTGAAGATTCAGAGTTTTGGGGAGCACCTGATGTCCATGTGAAAAGGGATGAAGAGGACAGTGAAGTACAGAGATTTTAAGACTTTTTTATATATTAAGAATGCATACCTCATACTAAAATCTATTGAATTGTATGCTTTAAATGGGTGAATTGTCTGGTATGTGAAATGTGTAATGGTATTAGTTTTTAAACGAATACCCTCAAAAAAAGGCAAACTTCAGTTTGGCAAATTATTGAGAAACTAAAATAATATTTTAAGAACTCTAATTACTTCTTGGGTATCCCAGAAATAATGTGAATTCCTTCTTACACAGACTGAGCCATGTGGAACTTAAATTGTTTGGGTTATAAAAGGTTACAGAAAGGATCCTTAAAGATCCTCTAGTCTGAACTCTCATTTAAAAGCTGAAGAAATGTGGAAGAATCAAAGATGGTGGCATAGGTAAACAGCTACACTGATGCCTTGCACAACAATTTCAAAACTACAACTAAAAGACAGAATGGACATCATCCAGAACCACAGGAAAGCTGGATGAGTGGAAACTCTACAACTAGAAGGAAAAAGAGGGGCTCACGAAGACCCAGAGGAACTGCAAAAAGCTGAGGTATGGAGACACGCGTGTGGAGAGAGCAGGTGCTGGAGTACCTGGCTGGCTTTCTCTGGCGGGAGGGAGATGGAGACTCCCAACTGCATTAAACCCCTTATCTTATGGCACTGAACCCAAGGCCCAGCCAAAACTCATACGGGGGGAGTTTGGACTGTGAAAAGGGAGAAGTGCATGGAAATTTAGGGAAGTCACAAAAGGGCAGAATTCTGGTGCCATGCACAGCACTGCTAGCAGAAGACTGATTGCTGATTGTGCCACCAGCTTTCATGAGTGGCCAGAAGACAGAGCCTCCCAACTGCACCACTTCTAACTCCACTAAACCCCAGTTTCGGGCGAGACCCTGGGGACCCAGACTTATATGGTCCCGGAGCACAGGGGAGCCAGAAAGGCAGCAGTCTAGAGGCACTGCAAGTGTGCACAGGGACCGCTCCAGCAATTATCGAGAGACACTTGAGACCCAGGGGCCGCATCGGGCGGGAATGACTGGAAGCCAAGGCTGTCTCTGCTCAGCCCAGAGACTCCACACAAACCAAGTTGAACAGAGAGGCTTTTGCAGTTTTGCAACCCTTGAATCATAAGGCTGATTCCAGCATAGAAGTTCTCCCAGGTTAGTGAAAATGTGGAGACATTTTCAAATGATCACAAACAAAAGAAATGGAGAAAAACAAATTACTGGATATAGAGTTCAAAACCACAGTTATAAGGTTTCTCAAGAATATCCTACAAAAGATGGATAAATTTAGCGAGACCCAAAAAGAGATGAGAAAGGACGAACTAGAGATGAAAAAGGACCAACTAGAAATTAAACATACACTGACTGAAATAAAAAATATTATACAGAGACCTAACAGCAGACAAGAGGAAGGCAAGAATCAAGTCAAAGATTTGAAATATAAAGAATCAGAAAACACTCAACTGGAAAGGCAAGAAGAAAAAAGAATCCAAAAATGTGAAGATAATGTAAGGAGCCTCTGAGACAGTTTCAAGTGTACCAACATCAGAATTGAAGGGGTGGCAGAAGAAGAGAGAGAGCAAGATACTGAAAACCTATTTGAAGAAATAATGACTGAAAACGTCCCCACCTGGTGAAAGAAATAGACTTACAAATCCAGGAAGCACACAGAACCCCATATAAAAGGAATCCAAAGAGGACTACACCAGGACACATCATAATTAAAATACAAAAAGCAAAAGACAAAGAAAGAATATTAAAAGCAGCAAGAAAAAAGAGTTAATTACCTACAAGGGAGCACCCATATGATTGCAGCTGATTTCTCAACAGAAACTATGCAGGCCAGATGAGAGTGGCAAGAAATATTCAACATGATGAATAGCAAAAATCTACAACCCAGAATATTCTATCCAGCAAAGCTATCATTCAGAACTGAAAGGCAGATAAACAGCTTCACAGATGAGAAAAGCTAAAGGACTTAATCAACTCCAAACTAGTATTATATGAAATGCTGAAAGGTACTGTTTAAGAAGAGGAAGAAGAAAAAAGTAAAAGATTAAAAAAAAATTATGAACAACAAATACATATCTATCAACAAGTGAATCTACGAATCCAAGATGGTGGCATAGGTAAACACCTACACTGCTGCCTCACACAACAATTTCAAAACTACAACTAAAAGACAGAATGGACATCATCCAGAACCACAGGAAAACTGGCTGAGTGGAAATTCTAAAACTAGAGGGAAAGAGAGGGGCTCTTGGAGACCCAGAGGAGCTGCAAAAAGCTGAGGTACAGAGACACGCACATGGAGAGAGCGGGTGGCAGAGTACCTGGCTGGTTTTCTCTGGCAGGAGGAAAATGGAGACTCTCAAAGGCATTGAACCCCTTATCCTACGACACTAAGCCTCAGATCCAGCCAAAACTCATACGGGAGGAATTTGAACTGTGAAAAGGGAAAGGTGCACGGAAATTTAGGGGAGTCGCAAAAGATCAGAGGTCTGATGGCGCACACAGCACTGCGCAGAGGACAGACTGCTGATTGTGCCATTGGCTTTTGTGAGAGGGCGGGAGACATACCCTCCCAACTGTGCCACTTCTGACTCCACTAAGCCCCTGTTTCAGGTGAAACCCTGGAGACCTAGACTCGTGTGGTCCTGGAGCGCAGGGGAGCTGGAAAAGCAGCGGTCTAGAGGCACTGTGCACATGCACAAGGACCGCTCCAGGGATTACCCAGTCACGTGAGACTCAGGGGCCATGGCGGGCGGTACCAACTGGAAGGCAAGGCAGTCCCTTAAGCCCTGGGGCTCCTCCCATCCCAAGCTCAACAGAGAGGCTTCTGCAGTTTTGAAGTCTGGTATCATAAGGCTGAATCCAACACAGAAGTTTTTCAGGCATAGTGAAAATGCCAAGACTAGGGAAGGGAACACAAACAAAAGAAATGGAGGAAAACAAACGACTGAATATAGAGTTCAAAACCACGCTTATAAGGTTTTTCAAGAATATCCTAGAAAAGTTGGATATCTTAGCAATAGCCAAGAGGAGATGAAAAAGGACCAAGTAGAGATGCAAAAGATCGAACTAGAGATGGAAAAGGACCAACTAGAGATGGAAAAGGTCCAACTAGAGATGGAAAAGGTCCAACTAGAGATGAAAAGGGACCAACTAGAGATGGAAAAGGTCCAACTAGAGATGAAAAAGGACCAACTTGAAATTAAACATACACTGACTGAAATAAAAAATATTATACAGAGACCTAACAGCAGACTAGAGAAAGGCAAGAATCAAGTAAAAAAAAATTGAAATATAAAGTAGCAGAAAACACTCAACTGGAAAAGCATGAAAAGAAAAGAATCCAAAAATGTGAAGATAATGTAAGGAACCTCTGGGACAGCTTCAAGCGTACCAACATCAGAATTGTGGGGGTGCCAGAAGAAGAGAGAGAGCAAGATACTGAAAACCTATTTAAAGAAATAATGACTGAAAACTTCCCACATCTGGTAAAAGAAATAGACTTACAAGTCCAGGAAGCACACAAAACCCTGTATAAAAGGAATCCAAAGAACTACACCAAGACACATCATAATTAAAATGCCAAGAGCAAAAGACAAAGAGAGGATATTAAAAGGAGCAAGAGAAAAACAGTTAATTACCTACAAGGGAGCACCCATACAACTGTCAGCTGATTTCTCAACAGAAATGATGCCAGCCAGACGGGAGTGGCAAGAAATATTCAATGTGATGAATAGCAAGAACCTACAACCAAGAATAATCTATCCAGCAAAGCTATCATTCAGAATTGAAGGGCAGATAAAGAGCTTCACAGATAAGAAAAAGCTAAAGCAGTTCATCAACTCCAAACCAGTATTATATGAAATGCTGAAAGGTACTCTTTTAGAAGAGGAAGAAGAAAAAGGTAAAAGACAAAAAATTATGAACAACAAATACATACCTATCAACAAGTGAATCTAAAAATTAAGTGAATTAAAAATTTGATCAAGGAATAAACTGGTAAATATAATAGAATCAGGAGCACAGAAAGGAAGTGGACTGATAATTCTCAGAGGGAAAAGGGTGAAGGGGATGCAGGGAGAGACTGGAAAAAAATCATACACCTATGGATGAAGTCAATGGGGGGGGAGGTAAGGGTAAAGGGTGTGGTGAGAGCCAGGCGGAGGGGACCTATGGAGGGGGAAAAAGAGAAACAAATGTAATAATCTGAATAATAAAGATTTAAATAAAAATAAAACAAATATTAAAAAAGGTGAAGAAATGGAGCTGGGAAGGTTAAGTCAGTTTTTGCTGTCATAGAATAGTAAAGCTGGGAATTATGGTAGACTGGATACAGGTTTGAAAACTACCACCCCACTCCCATTCAACGCTCTTTCAGCTATTGTTTACAGAAAGAAACAATTCAAGGATAAACATAATTAGAACACTTAGTTATTATGCTCAGTCCAGTTTTTCTGGCCTTTAGAACAAATTGGTTTGATTGGCATCAGTCCAATCAGTTGTACACCATTGCCCAGCAAACAACCTAGGCCAGGGAGAGTCACCCTTTCTGGGCCTGAAGAATAATCAGTCCTCACAATGACCATGTTACCCTCACCCCCTGTTGCTTTTAAAGAGCAACAGGAAAATAACAGTAGCTACCATTTACTGGACACTTATTCATGCAAGGCAGTCAGAGCCCTGTGACATTGGAAAACAGAGTTCAATTTTTAAGTAAGAAAACTATTAGATGTCACTAATGTAAATAACACCCATCTGGGATTCACATCAGAAGTATACAAAGTTAATTATGAGATCACATCTCCAGTGCTCTCCAGGATGGTTCGAGCACCTGCTATGTGCTAAGCACTGTTCTAGACATTTCACATATGGCAACTCTTTTTGTTTAATATATTTTATTGACTTTTACAGAGAGGAAGGGAGAGGGATAGAGAGCTAGAAACATCAATGGGAGAGAAACATTGATCAGCTGCCTCCTGCACACCTCCTACTGGGGATGTGCCCACAACCAAGGTACTTACCCTTGACCAGAATGGCAACTCTTTTAATCCCCACAATAATTCTATTATATTAACTAGCCCAGTCTGCAAGTCAAAAAAGTAAAAACATGATATGAGCAGGACCAAACAAGTAAGAGACTAGTTCTGATGTCAGTACAATATCCTTAAGGGATAGTCTTCATGATATGACTTAAGATTGTACCAAGAGTCCCCTTTTATCCCATTAGTTTCATTCATTGGTGACCCATAATAGTCACCTATGAAATTAAAAATAACATAAGCATTGATCATAGTAGACTATGCTACAGACGCTAGTTGAATAAACTGGAATCTTAGTGACTTGACATAACAAAAGTATGTCTTGCTCATGCAAAGTCTGATACAGAAGTTTGGAGTCCTTTAAGGGGATCAGAGATGAGGCAAAGAGAGCAAGGAAGATGGTGCAGTATGTTTTAGATTCATGGCATGCAGATCAAGCAGGCCTACAAGTGGAGTGCATCCTTTCCATCCACAGTCTGCTGACCAACCTACCCTTTTTACAGAAGGCTGGGAAATGCAGGGAAACAGAGGGATGGGGGAACACTATCATCCCTGCCACACTCCTAAAAGAATTGTAGCTTTGGTTTTTATCAGTCAGCATATTAGTTAACAAGAGTTAGTAACAACAACAGACAAAAATAATATGTAAGAAGTCTCTTCTTCAGGACAGGACCAGAGAGAAAGAGGGACTGTGACAGAGACAAATATGTGTATTTGACAATGTTGCTGGGTTTTGCTTGATTTCAAAGATCTGCCTACTAAACCTCACTGTCTCACATTGCTCATGCTCCTGAAGACCAGTCATGTGATAACTCAGACCTTACATTATGCAAGTGTCAATTCTCTCATAAATAATCAGAAATAAAGCTGCTGTTCATTTAATTCATAGAGGCAAATAGATACTCTGGGAGAGACAACTAAATAAATAAACATTTTCCTGACAAGTTGATGGTAACAGAGTTCAATAAATTGACATATTTCCCCCATTTATTTCTACTCTAAAACTCAACAACTACAAAATAATGAATTGGTCCAAAAGGAAACAATAAATCAAATTTAGGGATATACAAAATGTTTAAATCATATACTTAAAGAAAAAATATAATTTATTAAAACGTTAATAATAACTATTGGTGCGTGACCCAGTTAAACCAGAAACCTGGCTTAAAACCCTCCTTTTCACTCAGTCTAATCACCAACTGCATTTGATTTTATCTCCAAGATTTCTCTATCAAGTCCATCATCTTCACTTCATCCTTCTATAGCTATTGTCCCTGCTCAAACTTCTTCACCAGGAAAATCACAATACCTCCGAGATGATCTCCCTGAATTTGCTCTTGTTCATTCTTTCAAGCCTATCCCAGGCATCAGTGAGCCTGAAACAGAATCATTTGGAAGCTAGTTGAGTGCACTAATTCAAGCTTTTTCCCCTGGCTACCCAGAATATCCTCGTGCACTGCCTTCCTGATAAGCCAGCATTTACATTCAAAACTGAGCTCAATGAGTCATTTCCTTTGTTAATTTCTTCTGCTATGCCACCATTGACAGAGTTGATGTGTTCCTCCTCTCTTCCCCTGCCTGCTCCTGACCTTAGTGCATTCTTCTATGGCGGCACATCTTTGTTTACATTGCTCCCATTCCCTGTCTACTCTTTTTTTTTTCATCCTCATCCAAGGAATGAGGATATTTTTTCCATTGATTTTTAGAGAGAGAAGAGGGGGACAGAGAGAAAAACACTAAAGTGACAGACATATAGATTGGTTGCTTCCCACATGTTTCTGTGCAGGGATCAGACCTGCAACCCAGATACATGCCCTTAAACAGGAATCCTTTAACCACTGAGCAACAACATTGATGGCCCCTGTCTACTCTTCATCCCATTTCTTTGTTTCATCTCTGTGCCTGGCAGGTAGAAGGCACTAAACAGACACCTTGAATTAGAAGTACAGTAAACAGAAATTTTGAGGTCCTTCGGGGATAGCAACAAAGATTCCCCCTTGGATTATCTTATGCTTTCAGTTAAATATTTTTGTTAAGTTTAGTTTTTAGCATTTTTTTCTTTCCTACATTATTCTAATTAATTCTAAAAAAAACACTTATGTAAAGCCTACTATGCATGCCATTGTACAATACTGCTTCTCAAAGTCCTGTGCTTATATGCTGAAAACTATAGATATTGGCTTTACTTTGCCTTTTATTCTTACTTAACTAACAGTTTCTGTCCCTGTTAGGTTAGCTATTAGCATTTTGAAGACTGTCTGTTATCTTTTGAGATGCTTTATACTAGTAATAAATATTTCCCTTCCAACAGAGCTAATTTCTCCTTCCAAATAATAAAGCACCAGGCAGTGTTAAAATGATTCCTATATATTTATATTTCTGCCTAATGGGCTTCTTCACAGAAGTGCATGAGAAAGTTAATAGCAGCCTAATACTTAAACCACACATCCCTAATCAATCAATAAAGTGTGTGTGTGTGTGTGTGTGAGTGTGTGTGTGTGTGTGTGTGTGTGTGTGTGTGTGTGTTTTCAATTGCATGGCCTAAGACCCTAACTCATATCCTGAGGGAGACTGTTAACTAATGGAAAGAATGGACCATTGTCTCTCTATATTTATTTCTGCGACTTTATACTTAACTCAGAGACCTCCTCTGGATTCCAAAAGCAACCTATAACAATTGAAAATGTGGGATAAATATTGTAGCCCTACTCTGCCCCTAGGTGAACTAAAAAAAAAAAAAAAAAACCTCCTTTGTATACCTATTCAACAGTTCAGGTCATTAAGTCAAGCCTGTACATAACAATGTGTTTAAATGCCGCTGCTTTGTACAATTCCTTATATATCTTATTATGTAAATTCCTCTCAAAGGAGAAAATACTGTCATAAATCAGGTAGCAAAACTCTTAAATTTGCCAAAATACTGCAGTCTAAAATAATTTTCTAACAGAGAGACACTTCTTTTTAGCAGAAGAGTGGAGTTATTACAAATGTACTCTTTCTGACATCAAAACAGTAAGAATGATTATTCAGCCTGTATTTGTTGACTTAGAGTTATTTGGATGTGGTAAAAATACCTTCACTCTAGCTATAAACCTATAAATCTTCCCTACAAAGATGAAAACTGTCCTTAGCAATCAACAGTAACACCCTAAGTCTGATACTCCCAGACATGCAAACAACACAGTGCTGGGCGGTCTGAGAGCACTGCTAGCATTAACCAGGAAATAACACAGAACATCACATTCCCTCTGCTCAAAGCACAAGTGTCCTCACTTTATCCCTGAACCAAAATTCAGAACTGCCCCAGAAATACACAATGAAAAGCTATAAATACGGTGTGTGGGTGGATAAGAATTTGTAATAAAGTTTAAAATCATGTTTAGAGCAACTATAATTTTTAAAAAAGTAACAAGTGTTAAGGATATGGAGAAATTGGAACTCTCATACGTTGCTAGTGGGAATGAAAAAAAGTGATGGTTTTTGACAGTTCCTCAATAAGTTAGATAGAATTACCACATTGTCCCAACAGATTTCACTGCCATGTATAAAGTCAAAAGAATAAAAAAAAGGACACAGTCCTGGTCAGTGAGGCTCAGTTGATTGAACATCATGCTGTGCACTGAAAGGTAGTCAATTCAATTCCTGATCAGGGCACATACCCAGCTTACAGGTTCAATCTTGATTGGGTGCAGACAGGAGATAACTGATCAATGTTTCCCCCTCATATTAATGTTTCTCTCTCTCCCTTCCCCTTTCTCTCTCTCTAAAATCAATAACATATTTTTTAAAAACATAAGGACTAAAACAGATACTTATGCATGAATGTTCATAGCAGCACTATTCATAAAAGGATGGGAAAAATGCAAATGCCCATTGACGGATGAGAGGTAAACAAAATATAGCATATACACACAATGGAATATGATGCAGTCTTATAAAGGAACAATACTGATAAACCTAGAAAAAAGTATGCTAAGTAAAAGAAGCCAGAACTATGAACTATTCAGAAGATGCTAATTTATAGACACAAAAAACATAGTAGTGGTTGCTAAGGGCATTGGGGTGGGAAGAATGTAAGTGACTATTCAATATGTCCTATTTCCTTTTGGGGTGATGAAAATATCTGAAGCTGGTGGTGGCAATAGTTCCAATTTATTGTGAATGTCACAAATGGCACTGAATTATACACTTTTAAATGGTTAAAATGATGACTTTCATATTATATGAATTTTACAATAAAAAAATCATTTGCAACTAAATAATTGTTAAATGTATGATGCAACTCTGAAATATTCCACAATAAAAATATTTTCATTAAAAAATACTTATCAATGAAAGATTGCTTGAATTACCAAATGTCAGCCTTAACTGTTCCATTTCTAAGTAAATTTACCAATGCAGTAGAATTTCAAAGAATCTTGAAAATAGAAGAACTTTGATGAATATTTGTCATATTGAATTGAAAGTCAGAATGCTGTAAAGTCAAATAACATAAACCCCAAGTTCATAACTTTGGTAATGTAGGATGATTATAGATATCTAGAAGTTTGTACTCCACAAAGTCTGAGAAAAACTAATTTTCTATTTTGAAAACCAATAAATTCTCAGCATCCCAAGCCATTACTGGTCTATATCATTACTCAGAATTATGTATAAATATGAAGATTCATCAATACAATTTATGCTGAGTACTTACTATAAGCCAGGCATGATTCTAGACATCGGAAATATGAAAGTTATTAAGGCAGGGTTCTTGTCCTGAAGGATCTTATGAATAAAATGGAACCATGCATGTTTTACAAATTGTAATTTTATGTATGCCAATAATGTCACCCAGGAACAGTAAAGGGATGAATAGCCAACCAGAGTCAACAGTAAATACAGATAAATAATATTGCTTTTGTCTTCCTAATGGATATTTAAAGCAAAGCATCAATAAATCAGTATAATCATCCAGACAACTGCTAAGAAACATCATGCTAGATATATGAGTTGGTAATCACCTTTTCCAAAACTCCTAAGCTCTGTTTAATTCATATTCTGTCTCCTCAATCAATCAGAAGAATGGATAAATGTCTCATTGTAGGCTGTTATCACTAAAATAGTAATGTTTGACACACAGAACCCTATATCTGGTACTATGAATGACTCAGAGTTTAGAGATAGCATCCCTACCTTTGTGTAGTTTGTTATCTGATTGGGTAGACAAAATGCCCATCAGAATTATTAAAGAGTAATTAGAGAGTGACATAAGATCTAAACATGAGTCAATATAGTATAAACAAGCTTTCAAATGCTGTGAGAATGTAAAGTATGAATTGCTTCCCTGGTACCGATTGGCCTTCTAATACAATGCATGCTATGGTTTGCATGTTCCAAGAAACAGTTCTAATCTTGATCTATTTTCTTCATATCACATGCAGGAATTGGAGAGAGAGAAATTTAGCACTTATAATGTTTCCAGGCACTTTAGTAGGCATTTTTATATTTTACCTCACAAAAACCAAGCTGGTTTATCATCATCATCAATTCCATTTAATACTTGCCCAAGATCACACAGTAACTGAAAGTGATTGTCGAAGAGGAGTCATTGGACCCAGGTTTAATTTCAAATACTATTTTTTCCACACATTTTTCTCCATGATACCATACTCCTTAGACTACACTCTAAAAGTTGTTAAAAATAATGGCTCTTGTCCAAAAGTGCTTCTCAGAATTACCCCAAGAACTTTTTCAAAATACATATACTAAGATCCATGCCCCAGATATATCATTCTGAAACTCTAGAGCAGAGGCCTGGGAATGTATATCTTAAAAATGCTCTCAAATAATGTTACACACTCATCTGGTTAAGAAGCTCTGCCTTTAACTATACTGCTTCAGGAAAATGATTTCATAATTTAAGAACACCTCACATGAAGAACATGAATTTCCAGATTAAAACTCAACAAATATACCTGCCCTAATTAATGATAATAGATCCACATCAGGTACATCATTATGAAATGTTACAACACTGAGAAAATTAATTCTGAAGAGATTTTTAAGTCACATATAAAAAATATGAAATAAGTACAGCTTTAGATATTTTACAACAACATTGGAAGCAAGAAGATAAAGATGCAATGGCTTCAAAATCAGAAGAAAACTATCTCAAATCTAGAATTTCACACTTAGCCAAACTATTAGTCAAATATAAAGGCAAGATAAAAAGCATCTTCAGCCTTGCCAGTATGGCTAAGTGGTTAAGCATTGATCTATAAACCAGAAGGTCACAGTTCAATTCCTGGCCAGGGCACAAGCCCGGGTTACGTACGGGCTCAATCCTTAGTGGGGGGCATGCAGGAGGCAGCAGATAGATATTGATATTTTTATCCATCTCTCCCTCTTTCTTTCTCTAAAATCCATTAAAAAAAACACATCAGTTTTTTAAAGACCTGCACATCATCCTTGAAGCATCTAACCCACTTATGCCCCAAAACTTACTGAATTCCATATGAACTGTCCCTAGAAGACATTCTATGATATCCTAAGTATATGATACAAGCAGTGGATCATGAAAAGGGAGCCCTTGAATAGAACTATGAACCTGAATATGAACTTGTACATGAATTTGAATAGTACAATAGTGAAATATACCCCAATCACAGAGACTTGGACTGAGTGGGCTCTATTTGACTACAGTGTTACCCAAGTAAGATTCTTTAAAGAATTCAGTCTTGCTCTACCTGATTCATGGCTCAGTGGATAGAGCACTAGCCTGTGGACTGAAGGGTCCTGGGTTTGATTCTTCTCTGAAATCAATAAAAAATGTTTTTTTAAAAGAATTCAGTCTTAATGAGCCTCTTTTTTATCTGTCTATTTTAAAGTTCATGTCATGTGTGTGAAAATCTGCATTCTCCAAGTTTCTACTTCCCTATGTGAAATACACTAAGAGGTAAATGAGCCCCCTAAGAAACAAGCTGTGAATTTGGAATTCTTAGTTAGTCTCTGTTTTAAATGAAGGGTTTGTTAACAGGAGTCCCATTGGAACTCCATAAATGCCCAGATTAGATAGTTACTAATTCCAGCCAGTGATCTAAGCATCTAAAATACCAACAACAAAGGAGTAATATTTCTATTTGGGTAGTTGATACCTCTAAATATTTGTGTGTTGTTTTCATTTTTTAAAGTGTCTTTTTAAGGGAGCTAACACCATTGCATTTATAAGCAAAGGTTAAAAATTTTACTCAGGCTCTGAATCTCTGCTCAAACTTTACTTACATTGTCAACTTAAAGCTATGACCTCCTTGTTAAACTTCATAATCCAAATTTAATAAATATATAGAAATCTGAGGTCAATAAGCCTATATCTATTTAAGAATTTTCTCAGAAAATAAATATGATGGAGTAGCCTTTTTAAAACAGGCAGCCCTAGCCGGTTTGGCTCAGTACTTAGAGCATCAGCCTGTAAACTTAAGGGTCCCAGGTTTGATTCTGACCAAGGGCACATGCCTGGGTTGTGGGCTCGATCTCCCCCGCCCCACCCCCCCACAGTAGGGGACATCCAGGAGAAAATCAATGATTCTCTATCATCATGAATGTTTCTATCTATCTCTCTCCCTTCCTTTCTGAAATCAATAAAAAATGTATTTTAAAAAATAAAACAGACCTGTCAATAAATTTACTGAGTCAGGAATATGAGAGCGCAGACTTTTTCTAACAAAACAGCTGCTTAATCTTTAAAGCTTATGATAGGACTGTGTGTCCATGTGACATTAGGTAAGAAAAATGGTTCCAGGTGATGGAGTAGAATTGCAAGGGCTAACACAGCCACTGAATACTGGAATGTTGTGGCTCTTTGGGAAATACAGTGGGAGTATAAATATGTGTGTTATGGACACTAACTATAGGGCAGATAGGCTGATTTGTGTCTGAGGCCACTCCTAATAAATTTATGGGTTCCTTTTACAACCTCACCAAACTAGTTGTTTCAAACACAACAGCTGAGTTATCTGACTTGAATAAATTATTAAGTGTTAACAAAATGAGGAGGAGTGCTGCCATGATAACAAGCTATGGAACACAGTCAAAATGCTGGTAAGATCTTAGAAGTATGTACTGGGAGGATAGTAGAACATTTAAAAAGGAAGCTAAATGGAAGCCATAATGAAGAAGAGATGATATTTTCATCAATGCCTTGGGTCTAAAAAGGAATTACTTTAGGGCTGTAGGGCTAGAAAGAATCTTAGAGATTTCCTAACCCCATTGTCGGCAAACTGCACATCGTGAGCCACATGCAGCTTTGGCTCTTCACAAAATACCATGGCCTGGTCGAGTCTATTTTGAAGAAGTGGCATTAGAAAAAGTTTAAGTTTAAAAACTTTGGCTTTCAAAAGAAATTTCAATCGTTATACTGTTGATATTTGGCTCTGTTGACTAACGAGTTTGCCGACCACTGACCTAACCCGAGTCTCTCTTTTTTAACAGATGAAGGAAATGAGACTCATTAAAGTTGTTAGTTGCCCACTATCACGTGAGTTTTCTTTATTTCTTGATTTGTTTTTGTGGGGGTTTTAAGAGAGAGAGGCGAGGGGGGAGATTTGTTGTTCCACATATTTTATTTACACATCCATTGTTTTATTCTTGTATATGCCCTGACTGGGGATTGAACCCACAACCTTGTTGTCTTGGGATGATGCTCTAACCATTTCCAGGCAGCCAGGGATCCATGTGAATTTTCTTTGATTCCTGTTTAGACTCTTTCCACCATACTATTTTGGATTCCTCAACTTAAGACTGGGACTTTAAACCATCCTCAAATTCCATAATCTTTCCTAATGAGGGATTTCATGGGTATAAACTCTGGCCCATTAGGCATCTTCCTTTCAACTCAACCTTTTCCTTCCACTTTCCACACACCACAGAAAGCAAGTAAATACTAATGTAGCATGCTTCTCTTTCTGACTTCGGAGGAAGTAAATTGGTAGCCATGTCCACCAGCAAATCATATGTTGCTCCAATGATGAAGAATCATAGGAGCATCACCCTTTGGAGAATGCACTCCTTGGAGACAAGGTAAAGGGATAACATGATGGACATGCTACAAAACAAATTTGCCAAACCAGGTCTGCTGGTGGGAGATAAAACCCATAGTATATAGTTGATAAACATTTGCACTGAGTCTCAGGTGGGTAATTCACAAATATCAAGTGAGGAATTAATTTGAGAAAGTTATATGGATAACTTCATCTCCTTTTGGGTGATTTATATACCTGTCATTCTGTCAGCAAATGTTTACTGAACAACTACTCTGTGCCAAGCACTGGTTTAGACACTGAAGGTATAGTCGTGGAAAAGCCATTGCTCTTAGTCATTCAAACACAATGTCACAATTCTCCTACCATTTCTTCTCCAGGCCCTTGGTCATCAGTATCTTATATCCTTTCCGATATCTCTTCTTCCCTTTATGTTTGCTTCCAGAGCCAGCACATTAGCCTAGGCCTTCATCATCTCAAGCCTAAACCAGTTTTGAACTGCTTTCCCAATCTTCTTTCGATCTAAAATGTACAGATTATAATTTTTAAAATCCTGACTTTTTTCTGGGTAGTTCAATTCGCAAAAGCTTCATTTAGCTACACACATCCTATCTCAAATTCCCAAATGCCATGTCCCAACCTCCAAATTCTGGCTCCAACTCTTCTGTCCAAATTTAATCAATAGGAATCCTATTCAAAAGCAATTTTAAACTATATTAATGTTTTTGACCAAATTTCCTTTAAGTTTACATACACACACAAAAAAAGAAAAGATTTGTGAGACAACCAATTCTTTCATTTATGTGAGTTAAGTTTCTGAAAAAGTTATTTTTATAGCAACATAGACATGAATTTTCTCTTAGAAACAATATTATTGTAAATATTTTCACTCTTGACTAGGAAACTAATGCTCAACATTTTTATCATAGGTCAGTAGTAGAATTTTCTCTTCTAGAGAAACAGCTGTACTTCTAACCAAGCATCTATTGAGACCCCTTTATGGAAACTACAATCACCATCAATTAACTATAAGCCAACCTTCTGTGCAGTGTAAAATATATTTAGTGTATATGTAAGCAATCTAGGTAATACAATCTTAAGAATGCATTTCATATGATATGCTATCAAAGCTTATACAATTTTCTTTGCTTATTTGATAACTTCCATTTTATACTCACTGCAGTGAAGCTTAAAGTGAGAGACATCTTGACCAAGGACACAGAATTTAGGAAAATTATTTTGGGTCAATCCTGACAACATCTTTGCAAAAGAGAGACTTAAAGCTACTTCAACTCTTTCGGTGATCTCTCTCAAGAAAATTTTTGTTGTGGGAAGCTTAAAACTTGAGCATTAGAAACTGAATTAAAGGTTTTTGTGTGTTTGAAAACTTTCTTAAACAGCATTTAACACAACCATGCTAAAATAACTAAATGAGACCAGCCAGTATGTCTCAGTGGTTGAGCATTGACCTATGAACCAGGAGGTCAATGGTATGATTCCTGGTAAAAGGCACAGGCCTGGGTTGCAGACTTTGTCCCCAGTGGGGAATGTGCAGGAGGCAGCCAATTAATGATTCTCTCTCATCATTGTTTCTCTCTCTTGCTCTTTCCCTTCTTCTCTGAAATCAATAACAAATCCTTTTTTTAAAGAAAATAATAATAACTAAATAAACGTTCCTCTTCTAATCTCTGACCACTTCTTACTTCACAGTGTTAAAAAGAACCAAAGTGTGGTTGGCAAATCTAAGTCCAAGAACTCAGTATTGTCTGTTTTGGACCGAATTAAGCAAATCATTCTATCTTAGTCATAACTAGGGTGTTGGCTTACAGTTATGGAAGGCAGCCAGTTTCCAATACGTAATCAGTCATTTAGATGGATTTTTTTTTGTAGATAGATTATGTCCTCAGGTTAGTGGCTAATTTTTTGACAAGTAAATGAAACTGTTAAAGACAGATGTTTTTGCTCCAGTGTGTACCAAAAGCCTTTAAAGTATGTGAATTTGTGGATCAGTAAATAGACTTGTGCCTCAAGAGTGATGATGTAGTTCTATCTGTGGACATGGAAGATGTGTGTTATTATAGCAGGTTACAAAATGCTATGTACCCATTAATTTTACTTAGTTAGCTTTAGTTTATACTAACAGAGTCTCTCAAAGTAGCTTTTAAAGAGAAGAAAGTGGTTTAGAAGAATTGATGGAGCAATAAAAGAAACAGGTATTGTTGAAAATGGTTTGGCTCAGTGGATAGAGCATCGGCCTGCAGACTGAAAGGTTCCAAGTTCGATTCTGGTTAAGGGCATGTACCTTGGTTGCAGGCACATCCCCAGTGGGGAGCGTGCAGGAAGCAGCTGATCGATGTCCCACTCTCATTGATGTTTCTAACTTTCTATCCCTCTCCCTTCCTTTCTATTGTAAAAAATCAATAAAATATTTATATATATATATATATATATATATATATATATATATATATATATATATATATATATATAAAGAGAAGAGAAACTAAGATGGTGAACACTTAAGCTGCTGCCTCACACAATAATTTCAAAACTACAACTAAAAGACAGAATGGACACCATCCAGAACCACAGGAAAGCTGGCTGAGTGAAAATTCTACAACTAGGAGCAAAGAGAAGAACTTAACAAAGACTCAGAGGAGCTGTAAAAAGCTGAGATATGGAGACACGCTCGTGGAGAGGATGGGCGGAGGAGGGTCTGGCTGGCTTCCTCTAGCGGGAGGGAGATGGAAAATCTCAACTGCACTGAACCCCAGCAGCAGGCGAGATTCATATGGGGGAGTCTGGACTGTTGTGAAAAGGAAGGAGTGCACGGAAACTTAAGGGAGCTGCAAAAGACAGAGCTCTGGGGGCACGCCTAAGTGTGAAAGTGCACGCAAAAGTGCGCACACAGAGCACTGACTGATGATTGTGTCGCTGATGTTTTCTAGCAAGAGGAAAACAGAATCTCACAACAGCACTGAAATCCAGGTCCAATTGCACTGAAGCCCAGTTTTGGGCGAGATCCTGGGGACCTACACTCATATGGGTCCCTAAAACTCACAGAAACTCAGGAGAACCGGAAAGGCAGAGGTCTGAAGGCAAGCATGCATTCACAGACAAAGCTGATCCTCACAACCAATTGGCTTGGAAGTCAATTCCTCCCACTGATACCAACAATCAAGAATTAGCCGAGACTGGTTTAGCTCAGTGGATAGAGCGTCGGCTTGTGGACTGAAAGATCCCCGGTTCGATTCCAGTTGGAGGCATGTACCTTGCTTTCAGGCACATCTCCACTATGGGGCATGGGTGCCAGGTGGAAGGAAACTATGGGGGGGGAGAAAAGATGAACAAATGTAGTAATTTGAACAATAAAGATTTATTAAACAAAAAAAAAGAATCAAGTGGTTTCCTAGCCTAGGTGCCCCTCAGCAGATGACTGGATCAGAAAACGATGGTATATCTACACGATAGAAAACTATGCTGCAGTAAAAAAGAAGGAATTCTTAGCATTTGCAGCAACCTGGATGGAACTGGAAAGCATTATGCTAAGTGAAATAAGTCAGTC
Source organism: Lasiurus borealis (assembly GCA_004026805.1). NCBI lineage: Eukaryota > Metazoa > Chordata > Mammalia > Chiroptera > Vespertilionidae > Lasiurus > Lasiurus borealis. The sequence goes on along the minus strand of PVJN01030686.1, from coordinate 1,184 downwards.
AATGAAAGAAAAATACCACATGATCTCACTCATTTATGAATAATAAAAAACATTATAAACTGATGAACAAAAAGATAGTTACAGAGGCAGTAAAACATCAAACAGACTGTAAGTTTAGGGAGAGGTGGGGTAGATAAGAGATCAACCGAAGGACTTGTATTCATGCATATAAGTATAATCAATGGACACAAGACACTGGGGGGTGAGGGTATATATGGAAGTGGAGTGGGCGGAGGCAATGGGGAGATATGTATACATGTAATACATTATATATATATAATAAATTTACAAATCTATTTATTATATATATAATAAATTTTTAAAAAGAAAAATCAGTGGTTTCCCATAAGAAATCTGAAGGACTGTACCTTTCATATTCACCTCAATGTCCTAGCACACTGTAAACTGTCAATATTAGTAAATATTCTATTAAAGTGTCAAGTATTTTAATTAATTATCACTTATAGCTGATATATATTGTTTTAGCCTCTGAATTCTTCATGAGTCTCCTTGAAGAAAACACCCCCACCCATTTCAAGCCATGTGGTTTGAATGGCTGATTCCTAGACTAAGTTAATCAGCAGATTCCATCCTTTTACCCAAAGTGATTGATTTTAGGATGGGCACATGACCCAATTCAGCCAATGATAACCAGACCTGGGGCTTTTGTTTATATGCTGAGGGTGAGTGGTCTCCTTCCCCACCAACAGACTTGCAGTCCTGGCAGTGTGAAGTCTTGAGAGGCTGCAGCCTTCTGTCAGCCATGAGGGGAGATTCTGTCTAAGAATGAAACCTGTATGTGGAACAGAGAGAAGTCTGGCAGCCCTGGAGATATTTCTGAAGTACCTGGTTCAAGCAACAATTAAGCCAGTCTCCCCACTGAATTTCTCAGTGTTAAAGGCAATAAATCCTCTTTTTATAGTAACTCTATTTGGATTGAGATTTCTTCACTTTCAAGCAAAGATACTTAACTGATACACTGTTTATAACATGTAAATGCTGATTTGTTTCTGTGATTTCTTCCAGGAATAAATATAGAACAGACCCAGTCAGAAATAAAACTTCCCAATAAAGTATTCTGTAAGAAGGCCTTCTTACCTGGTTTTGAACATTCTGAACCCCTAAATCTTGAGTTTAATTAATTAAAGTGAATCTTTACAATATTGATGTTTATTTATAAAAAA
>PVJN01030685.1:0-25433 GCA_004026805.1 Lasiurus borealis | reverse complement strand
GGCTTTGGGACACACTCCTAGCCTCTAGGCAGGAAATAACAGAAATTAACATGATACAGACAGTTTCGAGTAAACAAGGAGTAATCAGCTCTGACCTTTCAGAGCAATTAAGGTTGGCCAGCTTTCTGGCCTCCTGTTTACATCCTTTTAGTGAGAACAATTACATCCACCTGGTGAGAACAATATTTGGTCTCCGACAATCTTATACCTATACATGAGAACATTTGCGGGGGGTAAGTGCTTGCAGCGGGGATCGGGTGAAGGGAAGCTGTACATGCTATATAAGAAGACATATTTTGATTCAAGTAGGGAAAAAAAACAACCTTTGTCTCTGACCAGGATGGTTTATTTTAAACTAAGTTATTTTCATTATCCAAAAAAGTTACTTAGCATGAATTTACTTAGATACTCTCAAGAGTGTCTTTACTATTTTTACTTACATTTGACATAGAATGTCATATTAGCTTCTTGTGTATTTTTTTTCAAATCCAAGCCCTCTCTCAACACTGTTAGTCAACATGGTACTAGATGTCCTAGCCATACCAATAAAGAAAGACAAAGAAATAAAAGGCATCCAAATCAAAAATGAAAAAGTAAAGTCATCATTATTTGCAGATGAGAATATGTTATATATTGAAAATCCCAGATTCAACTAAAAAGCTTTTTTATCTGATCAATGAATTCAGTTATGTTGCAGGACATAAAATCGATAAACACAAATCAGTTGAATTTCTATACACGAACCAGGACATATCTGAAAAATAAAGAAAGCTATTTCTTTCCAACAGTATCATAAACAACAAAATGCCTAAGAATAAGTTTAGCAAGGATGTGAAAGATCTGTACACTGAAAACTATAAGACTTTGTTGAAAGAAATAGAGGAGACACAAATGAATGAAACGATATTCACTGTTCATGACTGGACAAATTAACATAGTTAAAATATCAATGTTGCCCAAAGCCATCTTTAGATTTAAACCAATCTCTATCAAAATTTCAATGACACTTTCCAAAGGAATAGAAAAATAATCCTGAAGTTTGCATAGTCCCACAAAAGACCCCAAATAGCCAAAGCAATCGTGAAAAAGAACAAAATCAGAGGCATCACATTGATGTAAGGATAGATATGCTCTCCATGGCCTGTGTGGTTCATACACTGAAAGGCTGCAGGTTCAATTTCTAATCAGGGCACATACTCAAGTTTTCAGTTTGATGCTCAGTCTGGTGCATATGGGAGACAACCAATAGACGTTTCTCACTCATCTCTCTCTTTCTCATTCTCCCTCTCTCCCTTCCGATTCCTTTCTCTCTGGAATCAATAACATTCAAGACTAAGAGAATGGTTACAGACCAGAGGACATTATAGAGGTATCATATCTAAATGAAATATAGTAACCTGGATAAAATACTATAATAATAACAAAAATTAATTAAAAATGATGAAACATGAATAAAGTCTAGAGTTTAGTTTTTTAAAAATCATTGCATCTAGGTGATAGTTATAAAGGAGTTAATTTTACTTTTTAAAAACTCTTAAAGCTGTTTACATAAAAACTCATATAGGTAAAGTCATATATTCTCATTGACTACCAAAATAAAACCATTACTACTACTGTGGAGATAAAAATTTGTCTCTAAGGAATTATTAGACCATGAAATTTAGTAAACTTATTATATATAGTAACTTAGTGAAATTAAAAGCCAACATATTTATGAGAAAAAAAAAAACTATGTATGTTATGAATATCAACATTAAGGTAATATGATACAGAGGTTTGAAAATAAATGTTCAAAATCTCTCTCTTTTAATGCTCTCATCTAGTCAAATTGCTCTCTAAACCTTCCTAAGTATTAACAAAAAGGACACATTCTAGGGTAGAGAAGTGGTCCCTACTCTCTAATTCGGACTTAATTGATCATGTATTTTAAGTTTCATCAGTACTATTGATCTATTAGAAATTATTCTGTAGACCACAATTGCCTCAACTGTATTAGACAGAAAAGTGATCTAGAAATATTAATAGTTACCCAGACAGAAAGGGTTCTTGTGCAAAAATATACATAAAAACTTCTTAATTTTTTTCCTTTGGAACATTCACATATACATAAGTATTTTTAAGGCTCAGAGATATCTGCCCATAAATAAATCTCTTTAGGTTTTATTTACTTGGTATTTTAAAGTTGTATTTGAAAGGGCAACAATTTTTTTTAGCCACAGAATACTATTATATAATGCTCTATATAATAGAGTATTGAAGTGCTACTCTGGACAGAATTCTTTGTTTCTTTTTACTTATTAAGTACCAAATATATCTAGAATTCATTTAGCACAATGACATTATAGAAAGAGTTGATATTGTATTTTTCTTAGAGCGTCTCAAAAAAGTCACATGTTGACTATAGGGATAATAACTAGATATTGTGTGAAGGTAGCCCACTATTTTGAGATATCTTCTTTATTCTTGAAAAGTGTCATAAAGTCATCTTTAAATAAGGAAGTTTATTTTTAAAATGAAATGTGATAGTTCTTATTTATATCATTAATTTTCACAGATTACCAGATTTTAGGAGCAAGGACTTACTATTGCAGCTTCTTTTTCTTGAATAGGTGACATTTGCATATTTATGGGTGACTGATATTTTGGATTTAGGCTAATGCTAATATTTTTCAGTGTAATGGCAGAAAATATGGTAGACAGGCTGCATGTAAACTTCCCCACTGGAGGCAGAGTAGAGTTGTAAACATAGATTAGGAGTCCTGAGTAAAGGAATTTACTGGTAGACAACGCATAGCATTCAAAGGGCTAATCTAATACAGATTTTGTTTTAATAATGCACAGCAGAATTTCCAGAAATTATGGTAAAAGACCCAAAAAAGATAAATAAAGTAGATTGTACTCATGAACATTTACAGTTTGGTAGTGGGATGCTATTCTGAGGAATGAGTTTTATCAAAAAAAGGATATTAAATCTTTTAAAAATATTTATTTTTTTAAAGTATTTCATGTGTCTCCCCACCCCACTAACCCCTTCTAGCCTGCCCCTGCCCCAGGCCTTCACCACTCTATTGTCTTCTTAAATTGCCCATTGTCTAATAAGAACTTGTGGTTAAGGATAGTTAGCATTCCAGTTATCACAATATGGCAAGGAAAAAAAATTTAGCACCAAGAACTGACAGTCCCAGATCTGCCTAATTAGCAATGGCCTGGATTACTGAGAGGGCAGATGTAGTTTCTAAAATACCCATAATATTATATTTTTATAACACATTATAGTTTTCGGTTTTAATTGAGCTGGAGCCAGGGGACAGGTTCTCAGTTCATTTCAGCTGTGGAGCCTGGGAGCCTGGGTAGTTTGAAGTCCAGGTAATGGGTGACTGCCATGGACAGGCTCTTATAATGAAGCTGGGAAGGTGACAGATCACACAGTGTTGAAATTTTGATCAGTCATTTTCTTAGGGGTTGTAATTTAAAAAAGTGAAAAGAGGTCAATTCATGTTAAAATGTCTTATCAAATTATAATTTCTTTTGAATCCCTAAGAAGCTTAGGTTTGAGGATGTGCTTAATGATTTTTGATGTTGCTTTCTTTTTGTATGGTAGATTAGGAGAACTTCCAGGCAATTCCATTCTTCTTAAATTATGAAGCATGAGTGATAGAATTTATTGTGAGATGTCAAAGCATGAAGCATGGTTAAGTTTGCACTTGCAATGTAATAAAGTATTCCCATAGCCAGCTGTGCATTACTTGTCCCATAATGTAATATTCACATTGGAAATTATTAAACATTTTAAATAAAAACACTAAAGCAATGCCTTACTTAGACTTATGGTACTTATGCAATTACTCTGTGATTTAATAAAAGAAAAGTAATAAATGCAGTTGCAGATTTTTTGTGTACACATTTACCGATCTTGGATTTAGTCTTGATTTGGGTTAAAATATAGTTTTTATACTTTGTTCATTTATTTGTCGAGATCTGTTCATATAAAATAAAGTAGAAAATATAACAACATTATGTTTGGCAAATGTCTCTCCTCCTACTGTAGGATAAGTAGCAGAGATAGATTAGAAATGGAGGCTACTGAAACAAATAGAAATGGGGCATCGGGTAACAAAAGGAGAGGCTGGGGCAGTAGTCTCCTGGTAGTTCCTGCATGTCTGAAGCCAAGCATGTGTTTGCTTATTGTATGCTTCCTCTTCATAAACCTTATCAAGAGTGATTCCTGTTAATGTAATCTGTTGCTCAATGGTAGGAGCATTGGCAGGAGGCAACCAATCGATATGAAGGCCATATAGGGCTCAGAGATATTGAAATTCAACTTAGTCAATGAGAGAAAACACTCCACTGAGACATTCAGCTGAATCTCTAGAAAACCATAATTTAGCACTAAGGGGTTTTAATTATCTGCTTGAAAAAAAAAAAAAAGAAAATCATTACCCTTTTAAGAAAGATAGCAAAATACAAAACCCTGCATTCTATCATTGACAATGCTCATCATAATATCTAAAATTAATGGACATACAAATAAGCAAAAATACTCAAAAAATTTAGATAGAAAATAGCAGATTAAGAATTTTGGAGCAGCTATGAATTCTCTCTCTTCCCCCTTCATGCTCCCTCTCTCTTGATCTCTATTTTTATCTGTTTATTTGTGAATATTTAAAGGCAAAGATAACCATAATGAACAAACCCATTAGGATTATCAACAGAGAGAATGAAAATTAAAAAGTAAAGAAATTAAAATTCTATATCGAAAATGTACAGTATCTGACGTAAAATAAATAAATAAATAATCAACCCACTGATTTTCCTCCCTAGGTAATTTTGGAGATATCAGAAGAGTTCAGTCAGTTTTTAATGTTACATGAACATAAAAGTATTTAATCTGAAGAAGATAAAAATATGTAGAAATTATTGAACTAAGTCTTGATGATGTGTGAAACAATATTAAATAGTCTAGCACACATGAAATTAGAAACTTAGGAGAAGGAAATCAATGGAATATGAAATATTTGAAAAGAATAATTTCTAAAATTTTCCAACTATGGGAAGTATGGTTACATCATACAAGATAAATGCAAAGAAAATCAGAGCTATGGAAATCACAGTTACAAACAAGCAAAAATGTGGTTACATTACAATTTTTCTTTCCCTTCCACCAACTAGAGAGATCTGGATTCAGTCCTTTATTTTAGGCCATTCTAAATGCTTCCACTTAAAAAAAATTTCAGAATAATAAAGGTTTTAATAATTGTGAAACACTACTACTCAATGGAATATTGTAAGAAGTAAACCTGTCAAATGATCCTATATAATAAAACTTAATATGCAAATCGACTATGACGCACACTGACCACTGGCAGCCAGATGCTCAATTCAGGAGCTGATGCCTGGTGGTCAGTGCACTCCCACAGGGAAAGCACTGCTCAACAGAAGCCAGGCTCATGACTGGTGAGCAACGACAGTGGTGGGAGCCTCTCTCGCCTTCTTTGCAGGCCAGTGGTAAGGAGTGAGGGATTCCAGACAGCAAGAGCCCCAGACTGCAAGAGGGATGTCTGACTGCTGGCTTAGGCTCTGAGTGGATCAGGCCTAAGCCAGCAGGCAAACATCCCTTCAGGGGTCCCAGATTGGGAGAGGGTGCAGGCTGGGCTGAGGGCTCTCTACCCCCGAGTGCACAAATTTTGTGCACTGAGCCTCTAGTGTAATAATAAAAAGGAGACAAAATAATAATGTGGAAAATAATGTCACTTTAAAATGCAAATCGCCCCTAGGAATTAAAATATATTTATTTGAAGGAACCATTGGAGACAAAAATTTTCAAGATGGAGAGGCTAACTGCTGGATATATTCCCTGAGAATGAAAAACCAGTATCACTGGTAGTAGATATAGTAGTAATGGGTTAGCCTTGGAAAGGAAAAAAGTGTAATTCGTCATCTGACAATGTCAGGGCATAGGAAATAATAGGTACTGTTTCAGAAGCAGTTTTATATGTAGGGTTGGGAAATTGGACAATTGATGTGCGACAGTCTCTATTTAATCTGGATTGTGTAAAATAAGGTCATCACTTGAGATGATAAGGGCAAAGATAGAATTCAGACTTGAATGGAGTGCTAACACTTTGAATAACTCTTATAGAATTGAAAATTTTACCTGGCTGTGGGTTAGTATAAAAATTCTGTGTGGGCTTGAGTATCTTGGCTTAAAATAAAATATCTTAAATGTGTAATACTCTAAAGCCAAAAAAAAAATGTATTTTTCTTTCTGGCACCACTCAGGAGGCTGAGAAAATGGGACCTCAATTTATTTTTCATGTGTAGGAAGTGCACACCATAGGTGAGAAAATTATGTTCATTTTCTAACCAGAGATCTTACAGCAGAAGTTCACACCTTTGACTAATGAGTAGACATTTTATACATAGTCATCTAGAGTCATCGAGCCAATGAAGTCACTTGTTGTTCATGGAACGTACATGAGAGATGGTATGTCACAGTTTCAGTGCCTGGCAAACAGTTATGGAAACACAAAGCCAGGAAATTCATGTTGATCGTAGCACTTGGGAATTAAGTGCTGAAATTCTTACTACTTCATAATTGTATCTTGGCACCTCCTCTTGATTTCCTCTGGATAAAATATAGCTCTACTAGCAAGTGCTATACTACAGTGTTACTTGGAGTTTTGGTAAAATGCCAAATTGCCACTGACACTACTGGTATTTTTTTTAATATATTTTTATTTATTTCAGAGAGGAAGGAAGAAAGATAGAGAGAAAGAAGCATCAATGATGAGAAAGACCCATTGATCGGCTGTCTCTTGCATGCCATACCTTGGAAATCAAACCCACAACCTAGGCATTTGCCCTGACCTTAGAATCAAACTGTGATCTGAACTATGACCTTCTGGTTCATAGGTAGATGCTCAACCATTATACCGTGCCAGGCAGGGCACTGCTGGCATATGTTAGTACACAATTTTGAAAAGCACAATTCAAAATTGAACAAAACAAATGGGGTTGTCATGAAATGTTGCAAAAGGAAAGATTGTCACCCCCAGTAGGAAACGAATTAGATTTTATAAAATACTTACATTTAAGACTATGTAACAATGGACTTCATGTGGCTGTTTTTTTGTTGTTGTTGTTGTTGCTGCTGCTGCTGTTGTTTCAGATAAAAAGTGGTAAATGATAATTCTGGTTCTTCAAAATATTTATAAAAAGACCAGAATTATATGCAAGTGATATATAACTTATAAATATATTGCAGAAAGTGAAGATGTAAAATAGAGGATCAAGCTGCTTGCAGCAATTTCTTTGTAGTCAAGCTAAAAAAAAAAAAAAAGATTTAAGACTAAAGAACAGAAAAGAGCAAGCCTTTTCCAATTTCTTTATAAAGCCTAATTGTTAAGCACAAGAAAGAAGCTCTAAACCTTAGTGTTAGATGGATGTAAGATTGGCTAAGGAATGGGGTCATGAAGTCAAAGTATTCATTTGGATATGGTGGTAAGAAATTTAGTTCACCTTAAGAGGTATAACTATCTAATATTATTTGTAACATTGTCAAAAAATCCTGCCTAATGTTTGTGACATTAATATATGAAATTGTTGAGTTTTAAATGAAGGTGCCTTGTAGAGTTTGAATATTTACAATTCATTTCACACCAGTTTCTCTTCCTTTTTAAGTGTTTACTTAGATACCAATATATATCTATAATAATAAAAGCATAATATTCTAAATAGTCTGGATGCCCTTCCACATGAAGAGGGGGCTATGAAGAAAGCCCAGGTCCCTGATGCCAGAGAGAAACTGGTGCTGGCAGCCAGGGAAAAAAAGACCTACTCTTACACAAATTTCATGGATCAGGCCTCTCGTCCTATATAATAAAGAGGTAATATGCAAATTGACCATCACTCCAACACACAAGATGGCTTGCCCCATGTGAACACAAGGTGGCTGCCACAAGATGGCCACCACAAGATGGGAGGGCAGTTGGGAGGGACCAGGCCTGCAAGGGAGGACAGTTAGAGGTGACCGGGCCAGCAGGGTAGGGTACTTGGGGGTGACTAGGCCTGCAGTTAGGGGAGCAGTTAGGCATTGATCAGACTGGTAGGGTGGTTGTTAGGGGGTGATCAGGCTGATATGCAGAAGCAGTTAGAGGCAATTAGCCAGACAGTCAGGGGAGCAGTTTGGAGCCAGCAGTCTTTAAATGTGAGAGGAATGTCCAAATGCTGATTTAGGTCTAATCCACAGCCAACATTCCATATTCTGTCCTCCTGGCCTGCTGGCCCTGATAAAGACTGGCTGAAGTGGCCCCAATCGGATCTGATCACTGGCCAGGCTGAGGAACTTGACTCGGGCATGAATTCGAGCGCTAGGCTCCAGTGGTTTTATATTTTGAAATTAATTTACTTCCCAGAATCTATAAATAAACCTGCCAGCCAATGTTTTTTTGTTGTTGTTTCACTTGCCCCACCAAATTAAATTTCCTAAACAATAGCCAGATCTTACTTTTAATAAAATAAATATGTACATTTTTAAAAACCATAAAACTCATCTGCTTGAAATCATCTCCTAGTTCTTCCACTCACTTAGACCAAAACCCAACTCCTTACCGTGGACTACAAGGTTCTTTGTGATGCAGCCCCTGCTAACTCCTTCATATTATCCTTCATTACAATCCAGCCATGTGGACCTAAAACATATCATGTGCATTTTTATATCAAGGTTTTGTCCATTTCTCTTCCCTTCGCCTATAATTTTTTCATTCTGTTTTTACATGGCAAGCTTTTCCCCATTATTTAGTTTTTAGCTAAATACATCACTTGTTCTTATGTGTCCTCCATGAAATCATTTCCAAAGTAAAATGTATCCCTTTCCTCAGAATCATTCTCTGTAAATGCTCTTTTTATTTTTCAGTCACATTTTGTTACCTAAAATTATCAGAGTTTTTTTGTTTGTTTGTTTGTTAATTCTTTAATCTTTCTTTTAATATAATATAATCTTCTTCAAAAGGTGAACCGTGTTCTCACTTGTTTCTCTTGTTCTCACGATAATCCCAATACAGGTAACCTTGTCAACAAGATCCAATTAAATATCTTGAGATCCCTCTTTCTTATAAGACTATTTTTAGTTTCTTTCCCCTTTGATAATATAGATTAAAACAAAACAAAACACTCTAATCTTCATTCTTAGATATTTCTCTATGTAGGTTCAATATATTCCACTTGTAGTAAATGCTAAGAAGGAGAAAAATCATAATTATGGTGGGCCTAACAAGTGACAAGCTATAAATAAATTACTTTTTTTGTTAAAAAATTTAAAAAAAAGAACCCTATAAAGAAAGCATTAATATCTCTGTTTTACAAATGAGGTATAAGAGGCTGAGAGAAATTGTCTAAGTTAAGAAACTGCCTCAATCTCTATTTAAAAAATTGTGGTATTTTCATTATACTACTCTTGTTCTTTTGCTAAGGCTATATCCTGTTAATTTTTCAATATTCCATAGCATATCTAGCAAAGCAGAGATTATATTGTTTATTGTAAATTACAGCAAAAAGTGGCCTGGTTCATCAAATAAAAAATATCAGCATATAAAATATTTTATGTTGATCTTTATTAGATACTAGAAGCCTAGTGCATGAATTCAAGCACAGGTGAAGTTCCAAGGGGGAGCCAAGGAGGTACAGGGGCTGGGGCATGATTGGCCTGTGCCGGTGGTGGGACGCCTTGTTGGCTGAGGATACGAATCCTGCTGACTTTGGGGCAAGTTGTCAGGAGCCCTCTGGCAGCCACTTTTATATCCTTTCTTCCTTGCAGAGCATCTAGGGAGGAGAAGCAGCCAACCGTGGTGCCTAAGGCTGAATTACAGGAGGTTGGTAGCACTGGTCTGTTGGTACCTGACCTGTTCTATGGAGATTGGACCTACAGGACTACTGAGGGATTGAGTGGCTGCTGCTGGGGCTGGTGGGCCACCAGGATGGGTCTCACATAGCAGTGCTTCCTCTGTAGGAGAGTACTGACCATCAGGGGGCAGCTCTTGCATTGAGCATCTGCCCCGAGTGGTCAGTGTGCATCATGGTGACCAGTTGTTCTGATTGTTCTGGTCGTTCAGTCACTTAGGCTTTTATACATATGGATTACACAAACTGCTTAGTCACAAGGTGACTACAAGATGGTGTTTTATGTACTATGAGAAAGAGGTATTATGTGTATTATGTTTGCGGAAATCAAGAGAGGACAACCAAATATACACGTTGACTAAAATTTTAATTAATTTTATTTTTTTATTAACTTCCATCTTCTAGAAAATAAATCACAAGTTAGTTGATTTATTTACAATTTCAATGTATTTGAAATGTGATACAATGGATTTTATTCACTCAAATGTCATTAAGCATTTTCTTCAAATAAAACATATTTACAAACCAGGTGTTCCTCAGTTTTTGAAGCTCTAAATATGAGTTAGTTTATAACACTAATAATGACTGGAGGCCAGTTATTTCTTCAACACCTGCTCTTAGCATCTTCCTTCCCCACTCTTTATCGGATTCTCAGAACAATGAGAACAAAATCTGAAAATCCTGATCCAGATGATTATTTCTGGGATTCTCCTCAGGGTAAGAAAACACAATAAAACACATCATAATATAATAGCCTCATCTAGTTGTTATTATTAAAAATCTGTTTTTAACATAGAAGTTAAAGTGCATATATGCATTTCAACACATAATATCTGGGCAAAGGGGACTATCCAAATTATTGATAAAGAATATATAAAATCTGATTATTTTTGTGGCTCATTGGTTTGACAATAAAATTCAAGATCTGATTTTAGGAACAGTTTTAAAGAGATCAATTCCATTCTTAAAGGGCCAAACTCAAACTTTCTACCTCAGAGTCCTAAAGAAAAACCCCAGTATCCCTCTGTTTTCTGTATGTAGGTTTTGAGTTTACCTGCATGTAGATATAGTAATCACACATTACTTGAAATGGCAAGTGAAAAAGAGAGGCATTAGAGGGCACTGAGCCCATGATCAAAGGTATTGGAATGGTAGTTTGCCTGATGTTCTTTAATATTCATGATGTTGGGTGGAGCCATATGGAAGACAGTGATGGGAGAGAAAGACCTGGATCTGGGTTAGGAAGCACAGGCTGAGGAAGGCTATTTTAGAAATAAGCTTTGCATTTCTATTACAAAAGTTACCAAGAATAAATTGATAGGTTGTATTTAGGAGCATACTTATTTTAGTTATTTAGATATTAAAGAAAAAAGATCTGCAAAAACATGTGAACATTAAATTTACATAAAAAAATATCCTGTTATATAATCTGTTTTAATAAAGTAAATTTATTTTTAAGAAACTGTATCCTTTAGTAATGAAGGTATAATTATTACAAGGTTGAAACAGCTGCATAACTCATATTTGCAGAGTTTTTAAATGCACATTCTTCATTAGCTAAGCTATTTATTTAGTTGTTTTATAAAGGGGAAATAATTGTGCCTTAGACTGAAAAAAAATATTTCTTTTATCAAGCACACAAATGTATAGGCTGATAGTGCAGGGCAACTCAAATACTGGAGGTCATACAGGTACAGGCTCCTTCTGCCTTCTTGTTTTATCATCCCTATCTACAAGGCTGATATTGGCCAATTAATACCCTTTTTCCATACCAGCTCTTAGGATGGAGGGAAAAATAAAAAGAACAATTTTTCCTGAATGAAATGATTAAGGAATTGTACATATAATTTTTGCTCACATCACACTGAACAGGACGGAAATTCCACATGAAGTCCTGATGGGTGAATGGATATTGAGAGAAAACTATTAGTGTCTGTTGTGACTTCTTTAACCTTTGGGGAAAAAAAAAAAAGTCTGCAAAGTTATTTGCTATTATTTGCTACTAGAGGCCCCGTGCATGTGCATGGAATTTGTATACTTTGAGGGGTGGGTTACCTCAGCCCAGCCGCACCTTCTTTCAGTTAGGACCCTTTGGGGCATGCCTGACTGACTGATTAGGTTGGGAGAGGGCCTAAGCCATCAGTCAAACATCCTTAGTGCTGCTGAGAAGGCAGGGGAGGATCCTGTCACCACCGCTGTGCTCACCAGCCATGAGCCTGGCTTCTGGCATAGCAGTACTTCCCATTGAGAGCATACTGACCACCAGGGGGCAGCTCCTGCATTGAGAATCTGCCCCCTGGTGGTCAGTGAGTATCATAGAGATCAGTCATTCCATTTTTCAGTCAATTTGCATATTAGGATAAAAAGGGGTAAAATAAAAAATACATTTATATTAATGGGATATACAGATAGTTTAAAAATTACTGAAAATATTTTCTCTCTAAAAATATTTGAATATGTGATGTTCAAAAAAGACTAGTATTTTTATTCCTCTAGAATACTAAATATTATTTGATATTCCCATACTCCTATTAAGTTCAAAATTATTTGTAGCTTGGCTTTTTAAATAATAAATTTAAATGCCAAAAAGTAGATACCCTTGTCAAAAAGCATATAAGACTTAAGGAAAGAGTGATAACTCGGATATGGACATATAATCTTTCTAGTTTTAGATCATTTTAGACCACCACATTCCCAACTCTGTTTGCAGCAAGGTGTATCTTTTGATTTATGGACATTTTGACTTTTGGAGGATAATGTTTTTTATAAAGCTTACATAGATATAAAAAAAACAAGAATTAATAACATTTAAAGTAAAAATGACAACATATACTTACCTTTACTTTTCTTTTTTCATGGAAAGGTGAACAAATGTCACACACTTCTCATAATCAACAGGAAAGTATCTAAGGCTGTAAAAAATATATATAACATTAAAGGGAAAGAAACAATACAATGACCATACTATATTCTAGAAAGAAAATGTTGTAGTGTGATTATATACTGCTAAAATCTGGAAAGTCATTTTTTTGTTAATCAAATATTATGCTACTAATCTATACTTGTTAATAGAAATATAATTGTCTTATGTGAGAAATATTTTTCAGCCCTTCTATTTACTTAATATATTTCAAGCAAAAACTTTCTTTGTGCAACATGTATCTTAAAAAAAAGGTATGGAATTGCTTCCTCATAGTTATAACTTTAGACACACATGCATACGGGGATGGGCAAAAGTGGGTTTGTAGTTGTGAGTACATGAAACAGTTTATTCTTGTATTATTGTTTATTAATTACTGTATTATTTCTATCACAACTATAAACCTACTTTTGCTCACTCCTGGATACGCCATATACATGGTATGTGCTATAATGAAAAAATATATATCTCTTACTTTACTAAAGTTTCTAAAGCAGTGGTTCTCAACCTGTGGGTCGTGACCCCTTTGGGGGTCGAACAACCCTTTCACAGAGGTTACCTAAAACCATCAGAAAACACATATTTCTGATGGTCTTAGGAACCAAGACACTGCTTCTCTATCCATCTCCAGACAGGTCCACCCATATGCAGATATACCCACATATGAGTACCTGGTGTGATGACATAATTGTGCCAACTCCATCACATACACCCCATACAAATGTAAGTGTATGTGACAGGGTTGGTGCCATAATGTACTTATGCAGACCAATCACACATGTATAGAGAGCAGCTACTTTGTAGAAAGCAGCTGCTGTGTTGAAAGCAGCAGTATTGGAGGTAAAACGACACTTCATGAATTATAATTACCGAGTAAATGTAAAATCATGTACTGTAAAATCATCAACTCCTGCAAAAAAAAAATCTATACCATGGGAACTTAATCTGGATGATGATTGGTCTTTTTATATTCAGCTGTGGTTATGTGAATACAACCCCCTTGTGATAGTAACAGGTATGTAAAAAAAAAAAAAGCACAGAATGATAAATCATAAGAAACTTTAATGAACTGTATTGACTGAACCATGCCATGTATCATCTTTTGTATTATCAAAGCTATTGTTATATATTATATTTATTAGCAAACCATCTCATGACAATGGATCGCGTAGGGAAGGTTAAGAAAAGAAAATATAGTGAGGATTTTTACAGTATGGTTTTACCTCAATAATTATAGCAGGAATTGAGAAACTGCAATGTGTTAATTGTTGTGAATTTCTATCAGCCGGATCTATGAAGAATAAAATAAAAATAAAAATGAAAATAAAATAAAAACGCCATTTTGATAGCAAGCATCTGAGCTTTGCTGGCAAGGATAGCAATTATTTTAGAAGCAAAGCTGATGGACTCAGGAAAGCCAGACTTGACACTGGTGGCAAGTACTGCAAATAAAACGTAGCAACCATTGAAGCTTCATATTAAATGGCACTCAGAATCACTAGAGCTATGAAACTCACACCATTGGTGAGGATTTACTGTTGCCAGTGGCCAAAGACATTGTTTGAGTTATGTCAGAGAGGAATTTGTTACAAAATTGAGTGCAATTTCTTTATCTAAAGAGACTGTCCACAGAAGAATAGATGACATGCCTGCTGATATTCTTGATCAGGTAATCCAGGAAATTAAATCTGCTCCACTTCCAATATTTAGTATCCAGCTTGATCTACAGACATTGCAAACTTCACAGTTACTGGTTTACGTGAGGTAAATTAACGATGGCAATTTTAAAGATGAGTTTCTTCTTTGCAAACCTCTGGAAACGACAACTACTGCACATGATGTATTTGACACAGTTCATTTCTGAAAGATTTTAAGATCTTTTGGGAAAAGGTTTGTGGTGTTTGCACAGATGGTGCTCCAGCTCTGATAGGATGTTGATTTGGATTTCAATATTTGGTCCAGAATGAAGTCATCAGAACTCTCTGTATGATTCATCAGCAAATATTAGCAATGAAGACACTGCTACGAGAGTTACAAGAAGTAATGAAAAGTGTCATAACTTCTGTCAATTTTGTAAAGGCAAGCACTTTAAACAGATGACTATTTTCACAATTGTGCAGAGTGGGATGCACCAAACTATGCTCTGCTATTTCACACTGAAATGAGATGGTTGTCGAGAGGAAAAGTTTTAAAATGTGTTTTTGAGCTTAGTGATGAACTCAAAATGTTTTTTAATTAGAAGGCAAGAATGCAGTTTGAATCACTTTTCAGCGGTAAAAGTGAACTGCAGAAAATAGCTTACTTGGTTGACATCTTTGCCATCTTAAATGAGTTAAATTTATCACTGCAAGGACCAAATGAAACATGCCTTGATTTGTCTGAAAAGATCTGATCATTGCAAATAAAACTTCAGCTTTGGAAAAAAAAATTGGATGAAAATAAAATTTACATGTTGCCTACCTTATCTGCTTTCTTTGAGGAACATGGCATTGAACCAGACAAAGGGATTATGATGATAATTTCTGTGAAAGAACATTTGCACATGCTTGCAGACAAAATTTCACCGTACTTTCCAAATCTACTTGACACACCATTTGCACTTGCCAGAAAACCATTAATAGTAAAAGTTGAAGATGTTCCTGAGACAGCACAAGAGTGGTTCATTGAACTTATTAACAGCGATGTATCAAGAACTGATTTCTCTACAATGCCAGTTACAAAATTCTGAATGTAGTGTTTATAGGCATATCCTGTTCTGTTTAAGCCTGTATTGTGCCTTCTTCTTCCATTTCCAATAACATATCTTTGTGAAACAGGGTTTTCCAACTTGTTGGTTATCAAGTCTAAATACAGAAGTAGACTTGTTGTGGAAGATGACTTTAGTTGTTGATTTTGCAAAGACTGCCCTGAGAATTTCTGATCTGGTAAGAAAGAAACAATTTCTTGCTGAAACTGGTTTGGCTCAATGGATAGAGCACCGGCTTGTGGACTGAAAGGTCCCAGGTTCGATTTCTGTCAAGGGTATGTACGTTGGTTATAGGTACATCTCTGGTAGGGGGTGTGCAGGAGGAGCTGATCGACATCTCTCTCTCATCGATGTTTCTAACTCTCTATTCCTCTCCCTTCTTCTCTGTAAAAAATCAATAGAAATATATTTTTTTTAAAAAAAAGGGAACAATCTCATCCTTTACACTGACGTTGGCTTTTTATGCATACTGTCGCAAAATGTAGCTATGTAGTTTACTGTTATATTAAGACTGTTACTCATGCTACCACATACTTCAAGACAAAATTTTATTTATTTGTAATTAGGTATAAATATTTCACAATACATAATTTCATATTGTTTTGTGATTGATCACTATGCTTTAATTATGTTCAATTTATAAAAATGAAAATGCATTCTGAATATCAGATATTTACATTATGATTAATAACAGTAACAAAATTACAGTTATGAAGTAGCAATGAAAATAGTTTTATGGTTGGGGGTAACCACAACATGAGAAACTGTATTAAAGGGTTGTGGCATTAGGAAGGTTAAGAACCACTGTTCTAAAGTATATTCCTGAAATCATTTTCAAAATGGATAGAAAGGGAAACAGTGAGTCATTGATTGATAGATCAGTTGGTTGATTGGTGATGCTCTCAGTGTATGTTCTCCAATCCAAACATCAAATATCCTTCTTTCAATATTTCCAGATTTTCCTATATTACAGATGTCTTCTGTATTCTCCAGAATCTAATTTCTCTACATATGTCACCCTCCTAATCTTACTACATTTTTAAATCAGTTCCAGCAAGTAGTAGCTATTCCTCTAAATTCACTTTCATAAAATGGTATAAAAATAGAGAAATTTATTTATATACACATCCACATTTTACTCTCTGAATAGTGTTGTAGTATTTATCCTCTGCTCAAAAGTTAATCTGCATATTCTAGTGTTTCTTTTACATTTTCTAAACTCTTTCTCAAATATCTATATCCTATCAACTTTTAAAAACGTGTTCTTCAAACCTTGGAAACAAAATTTAGTAACATAAAAAAATAAAAACTATCACCAATCATAAGACAGCAAATTCTTTCACACACTCTCCAGGACAGCCTCCTTTACTTCTTCAACTACCTTTTGCTTTCCCAAACATATTTTTTCCCCATTACATAAAATAGCACTACTTCTTCAAAGATCTCTAATTATTGAATTATTTCTTAACACATTACTCCTTACACATGTTTCTATTTGATTATCTTCTGCTTTCTCATCCACAAACAAATGTAAGTACCCCAACAGAGGGACTTCAGATGCTTCGTTCTCTGCATTCTCACCTCTTAGTTTCTTTGATATTTAGCTGCTCAATACTTGTTTGCTTAATGAATGATCAAATAAATGAATAGTTTATAATTTACCCCTGTTGTGATAAATGGTAGTGAAGGAATATAAAAATGGAAAATATTTTCAGCAGCCCTACCGGTTTGCTCAATGGATGGAGCATTGGCCTGCAGATTGAAAGCTTCTGGGTTCAATTCCAGTTAAGGGCAGGCAGCTCAGTTGCAGGTTCCTCCCTCGCCTGGGCCCTGTTCAGGGCTCATGGAGGCAATCAATTGATGTATTTCTCTCACATTGATATTTCTTTCTGTCTTTCCCCCTTTCTGTAAAAATCAATGGAAAAGTATCCTCGGATGAGGATTAAAAAGGATTTTCAGCAATTATGAAGCTGCATACCAATATCATATGGATAAATTCAAGTTCAGAGAAATTAAAGCAATGGTTAATATTCAAATATGTTTTTAGAATGACTTAAGTTAAAACCTCCTTAGGATGTTTTTAGAATGACTTAAGTTAAAACTTCCTTTACTTCTCTACTTTTTCTATTTTACTTTCTCTAATCTTATTTAATAATGAGTGAATACACTAATTGACCATCATTCTCTTACAAAGATGGTGATGCCCACAGCAAATAAAGAGGGAATATGGTAATTGACTGTCACACCCTCAAAGATGGCTGTGCCCACAGCTACAAGATGGTGGTCCGGTTCTCTCAGCCCTGCCAGCCACCCAGGGGCAGTCCGAGGTTCAAGAAAACTTTGAATGAAGGCTGCCTAGATACCAAGGGCTGGCCCGAGGCACAGGCAAGCTCCAGATGGCAGCTTCCCAGCCTCCCCAGGCCACCCAAGGCTCAGATAACCAGGGCTGGCCAAGGCTTGAACTGCTGTGCAGTGGCAGCAGCAGAGGTGTGATGGGCTGTTGCCTTCCCCTAATCTCTGGATCACCTCCTGCCCCTTAGTGCTCCTGGATTATGATAGGGTGCAGCCTGGACTGAGGACCCCCCTCTCCAGTGCATGAATTTTCATGTACCGGGCCTCTAGTATTTTTATAAAATATTTCTAATCATTATATGAAAAAATGTGAAAAATAAGAATTGATTTTTTTAACATGTAAGTATTCTCACTATCATCACAGGTTTCATTAAATTCCATCTGTTAATTATTTTAGGCAATATTTGTTTTATTATATCTATTTAGATGTTTCTATGTTTCTGTGACATAACCAAATCTTTAAACAAAGAAATTGGAAATAAGTTATATGCTGTATTACAATAGAAGGTTGAAATGTGGATATTACTTTTTTTATTTCAGTGAATCTCTAAATTTCAATGAGCTTTGATGTAACAACTGTTGTTTGACCTGATTAATTTCAACCTCTCATCCAGCTGATTTAAGTGTACTTTGCTGTTACAGAAGAATTTAAAATACAATCTATTTTAGACAACCATCTGGCTCCTAAATTCAAAACTTTACTTGACTATATTCCTAAGAAACAGACTTTTTGTTTCTTAGATTGTGTATTTTTGTTGTATATGAAACTTCTTGAAATTTGGCAAGTACTTTTTTAAACTTACATGACTATTTTTTCTTCATATTGAATTGTACCTGGATAAAAGAACTGTTGTTAGAAATTCCATAATGCCAAATAAGAGATTTTAAGTTTTTCTTAACTGTGACAAGAAGGAATGAGGGAGAGAGAGAGAGAGGAAGAAGGATGGAAAATAAAAGTTTCATAAGAAAAACTTATTATAGTGTATTGTAACAATCTCTTTTAAACAGGATCAAATTCTCTACTGATACTATAAGCTGAAAGATGTCTTATATTTCAAATTCTCTATCCATCATTGATGTTGCCCTCTTTCTGGACATCTAATTCAGTGATGTTACCATCAATTAAGTTAGTGAAAACTGAAAATTGTTGTGCTTTCCTCAATGACATGGACAGTCAATGTTAAGTATTGACAACAGATAGCTGGAAGCTGTGGAGCAATAATGAGTACACCAGGGAATGCATTATTTTATACTCTTGATTTGGGATCTTCAATGGTGGTTTGTATTGGTGGTTTCTAGTAACACCTATGAATGTGGTTCTTGAAGGTTTTCATGTATTCTATAAGTATTTATCAAGTGTATATTGTGACATATACTCTATGTCAGGAGTTGGAGATACAGAGTTCCATCATACTGACACAGTATCTGTTCTCAAGGAAGAATTTATTATTTAAAAGCATAGGGAATTCTGATTCAGGCTTTAAATTCAGTATCGATAAACAAACAATATCCCCTTATTTTCTTTAAATGTGCTTCTAATTATAAGCATAGAAAATTATTTTTGAAAAATAGAATATGAAAGTGTAAACACTACCAATTGAAAGTACCCACCCTGTATACTTTCATGCTTTCAGTAATTACTTTTGACACTGTGCTATTTATCTTTGCCAATATGCACACACATATGCATGTTGACATGCATACATGTATATATACATATATGTATTAGAAGCCCACTGCATGAATTCGTGCATGGGTTGGGTCTGACCAGCCTGGCAAGGGGGAGGGGACATGGACAGTTGGTCAGCCTGCTTGCTGGTTGAACTGGTCAAGGGGACATTTTGCATATTAGCCTTTTGTTATATAGGATATACACAGAGTGGCCAATTTATTATGCATTCAGAGATTCAGTGTATATGAATACATATTGACATATAAGTTTCAGTTTTAGAGAAATAGGTTTCTACTATTTTCAAGTTATTGTTTTTCACTTGGCAGTATACTCTGAACTTCCATGTCTGTTCCTAGAAATCTACTAAAAGCATTTTAATAATTCATAGCGTTCAAAGGTGGGGTTACGTCATAGCTAATTTAGCTCTGTTATATATTTAGTTTATGGTAACTACAAATTGCATGACAATAAATGTGTATAAGTCATCCTTGCACATTGTGCCTTCTTTCTTTCTGGTTTTGTTTTCCCTTGGCAAATATTAATAATTTAATCTGTAGAAATTCACTGGTTGAATCCCTGAGATCTCTACCTCTAGAAAACTAACATCCTGCAAGAGGAGATAGATAAGAAATAAATGAACACATGAAGTTAGTTATTATAGACTGTGATAATGTTATGCTGAATGACTGCTGGAAACCAAACATTGTTCTCACTAAATGGATGTAAACAGGAGACTAGAAGGCTGGTCAACCTTAATTTCTCTGAAAGGTCAGAGCTAATCACTCACTGTTTAGTTGAAACATTGTTAGCTAAAGCAGCCTCTACCTACTTGTTTCATGTTAATTTCTGTTTTGTTATTTCCTGCATAAAGGCTAGGGGTGTGTCCCAAAGCCTTAATAAAAGGGAGAAAAAGGCCAGAACAAGTGGCAGTCCTTTCTACTAGAGGAAGGCTCCCGCCTGGCCCCCCAATATTGCCAAAGTAATATTTTCTAGTCTCTCTTTTCTTTTTGCAGGCGGCCTCCTTCAGAACCCAAACCCTGAACCGGGAACCCTGAAGCACATGGGACAAGGAAACATGTTCCCACAAATGACCAAGATTTCACTGAGGATATAAACATATGAATAACTAAAGATTGACTTTTGGTGTTTAGTCTGGCATATAAGGAACTTGGACCTCATTTCTTCTGTAAATAAAAATTAAAAAAACAAAACACAAAAAGCTAAACAAATTGAAAATCTACAACTCTTATTAAATCCATCAGATAACTAATGTCTTAGGCAACTGTTGTCCCAAAAGTGAAGAGACAAACAGGCAGAGGCAGAGCATCACAATTTAGTAGAATAAAAACCCAGGAGCAGAAAAGAATCAATAATGGGGCAGGAAAAACTAAATTGTATTTGACAAATTGATGGAGGCTCAGTGTGGACAAGTTTGAGAGTTAAAAATTCCATCAGGGGATGGGGAGCCTTAGGGGCAACTCCACATATTTGTGAGTTTTATTTCCAGGAACTCTATCAGCTTCTCGCAATGACTTTGGAGAAAAGTCTCCTCATGATTTTGACAATAAGGATGTAGTTGAACTGAAAAACACCATCAATATCCATCTACTGGTTTTAATTGACATCTGTTATGGAGTAAATTTCCCTTCCAATTTGTATTTTGAAATAATAACTTTCTATGTGACAATTTTAAGAGGTTGACTTTTGAGAACTGATTAGGTCATGAAACTGAAGCCCTGCTGATTAGAATTAGTGTCTTCATGAGAGTGACACCAGAGAATTTTCTTGGTCTCCTTCTGCCTTGTGAGATCACCATGGTAAGATGGCCATCTATGAAACAGGAAGAGAGTCTTGACTGAAATACAATCTTCCAGCCTCCAGATTTGTGAGAAAATGATCTATACATATAAATAATTAATATGCTAATTTGTTGATTATGGTGTCCCATTCATGACCAGTTTGTGGGTGGGGAGGGGCAGAGACTCTGCCCCCAGTGCTAAAGTCACACTCCCTGTGTGAATCCCTACCCAGAGCTTAGGTGAAACTGCCTGCCTGCATGTCCTGCTAGGGATGTGACACTGCCTACTTGCATCTGTTCAATGCTAATGTAAAGATTCAGGGGGTGTGGTGGTGGCTGGGCTTGACAGGGGACCTCACGCCATGCCCCCTACCCCAGCACCAGGCCAGGAGATCTCAGGTCACAACTCCCACCCAGAGGGTCTTGATGGGGGACCTCAGTTTGAATCATCCACCCTGGTGCCATACTGGGAGACTTCAGGCCACATCCCCTCCCCTAGTGCCAGGCTGGGGGACCTCAGGCTGTGTCCCTAGCTCATAAGAGCTTGACAGGAGACCTCAGGCTGTTCCCCCTGCCCTGGCACCAGGCTGGGAGACTTCCTGCTCTGTCCCTCACCCCATCTTCAGGTTGAGGGAACTGAGGCTGTGCCCCCCTCCTGGAGGGGCTTGATGGGAGTGGGGCCAGCCAGATCTGGGTCTCCTGCATTTTCGAAGTGTGTGAGGGTGATGGGCAGGGACTTGACTCCAGGTCCTGCATTGCATCCCAGACTCTAACAGGAGGGAGATTTTATATACATTTTACTAATTTTCTTTTATCTCTGACACTTCTATTATAGAGAAAGGGAAAATAGCAATATTAAAATATTTCTTCTAATTAATTTCCTTTTGATGTGCATAAATATCATGCACTGGGCCACAAGTGTTATTTAAAAACCAACAATTCTGTTATACTGTTACAGCAAATTGAATGGACAAGACTACATCTACAGACTATTCCATTGAACAACAGCAGAATACACATTTGTCTCAAGATCACTAAGAACGTTAGCCAAGATAGACCTTATTTTGGGATATGGAACAACATCATTATCAAATTTAAAAGGAAAGCAATCGTGCCAAAGATATTCACTGACCTCAATGGAATATTTAAATTAGAAATAAATCATAGAAAGCTAGAAATTCTAAAATATTTGGAGATTACCTATCACACTTCAAAATAACCCAGAGGTCAAATAAGTCTCAAGAGAAATTTAAAAGTATATTTTTCCTCTTTATTGACTTTGTTGGGGTGACACTGGTTAGTAAAATTCTACAACACAACATCTGTGCCCATTAAAATTTTAATTTGAAAATATAACTTAAAACTTGTGGGATGTTGGAAAACCAGTGCTTAGAGGAAATTTAGAGCATTAAGTGTATATTTTAGAAAAGAAGATACTTATAATGTAATCCAAGCTTTAACCTTAGGAAATGAGGAGAAAAAGAGCAAGAGAAACACAAGATAAGCAGTAGAACAGAAATAGTGATAGAACAAAAATTAATGAAATGAAAATGAGGAAATTAATAAAAAAAATCAATATAATAAAAAACTTGATACTTGAAAATATCAATGGAATAAAGACTAAGCCAGTCATGCTAAATGCTAAAGTATTCTAAGCAGTGGGAACCAGAGCTAAGCCTATATATATATATATATATATATATATATATATATATATAGCTTAGTGATTTTATAGAAAAGTACAGAAGTTAATATGACTAGAGCTCTAGATCATGGCAGAGTAAACCAGGAACTAGTTGATATGCTGTCCTGTACAGAATAATAAGGTTTTTGCATTCATTATAAAGGAAATAGAAAGACCTTTGGAAAAAAATAACAGTTTTATTGAGATATGATTCACATATTCCAAAATTCATCCTATTAATGGGTACAATTTAGTGGTTTTTAGTATATTCACAGAATTGCACAAGATGACATGACCTGTTTAACATAATTTAACAACTATTCTGACAAATTTGAAAAACATTAAGAAAGATTATGTTTAGAAACAAGGGAACCAATAATGTAATTTTTGCAGAACATTTGTTTAAAATTATAGTGATTTGGAATTTGGAGTAGAAGTCAAGGTAAAGAGAAGTTAATGTTTTTAAGACATAATATTATAGAGAATACATTCCTGAAAGCACAGGGCTAAAATAATTTATACATTTGGAGAGAAACCATCAAGCTATATTCTAAAAATTCAGTATCAAATTATACTCTAACCAAGGAGGTATGAGTAATAGTTAGCAAATGGTTATCATCTTTCTTATTTATTTTATTTTTTTGGTCTTTTACTTTATGCTCTAAAACTTGTGGCTCACTTAATTACATTTTTATCTGTACTATTGCTTTCCTTCTACTTTAGGCTTTGTTTGTTATTTTTATGTAGCTCTTAGGTGTAGGGTTAGATTGTTTACTTGAGATTTTTCTTGCTTCTTGAGGTAGATCTGCAATGCTATGAATTTCCCTTTTAGAACTGCTTTTTTTTTATTTTACATAGATTTTGAATTGCTATGTATTCCCTTCCATTTGTTTTCAGGGAACTTTTGATTTACTCCTTGATCTAATTGTTAACTCATTCATCCTATATAAGAAAAATATAGCATGCCAAGAGTTCATCCAGGAGCTTGGCTAAGTAGTGGGGACATTTGGGGGAAGGGAGGAGATACCAGGCCATCAGTCAGCAAGCAGCAACTAGGGATTCTACCAGTGCATAAGTTTTGTGCACTGGGCTTCTAGTTATTTAATAATAAGCTCTTTAGCCTCCCTGTGTTTGAATGTTTTAAGTTTTTTTTTAATTGCAGTTAATTTCAAGTCTCATAACATTATGGTGAGATAATTGTGGTCAAATTTAATTACCTTGAATTTGTAATACTTATTTTGTGAGGAAGGAGGCTGGAGGATATGTGGAGGTGGGCAAAGTAGGTGAGGGGAGAATGGAAACAGAAAAAAAACTTTGCTTAGCGTGACAAGTGAACAATGCAGTGTGCAGATGATGTTTTATTGAGTCATACACTTGAAAACTGTATAGTTTTGTGAACTATTTGCTCAATAAATTCAATTAAAAATAACAGTAACTTGATGGCTTTACTTTCCATAGCTAAAGTTTAATGTCTTTAATTTTAGTGTAATCCTGTCTTAGTCATACTACTGCCCTTTGCCTTTGAGGAATTTGTTCAAAGATTTATAATTGCTTTAGTCAACTTGTGTAATGATGAATGCCACAATTTTATTCTAACCAGAGATATAGCTTTTCAACTTCATTCATGTTATTTGGATTTTATCTCTAGCAATATTCTTCCTTCAAGTGTTATCAAAGTTCAAGAGCCCAGGACTCATCTCACCATGAGTACTTGGTTGAGAATATGAAAAAAATATTCATTTGTCCTCCAATTACAAAAAGTTTATTGGAGTTGGGCTGAATTAGATAAAGGATTAAAAATATCAACATGAAAACCAAATGTTCTAGACCTTCAAAGCTGATCATCCTAAAAATGTCATACAATTTTTATTGTATTTAGGTGAAAAATGAAAAAGAAAGGTCCTCATTATATTGTAAGTCATAAAAGTAGTCATATGAACACTAGTTATCAAATTATATTTGATATAAAATTTACTTTAAAAAATCTAAGCATTCCTTATTTTGCCATGATAAATCTAAGTTACATTTGTCAAAGGGACTAATGAGCCTGCAAATTGGGTAATCTGTGTGGGTTTTTTTTTCTTGATTAAACATAATTGCTGAATTGGAAAATAAAAACAAAACAAAATATTTTCATTAACCAATCCCCAATGTCTAGGTTTTGTGTGGGTTGTAGGGAAAATTCAGTAAATATTTATTTAACAAATGGATAAAAGAATGAATAAAAATGTAAATTTTTTAAGTAAGATGATATACTTGTTTTAAAATGCCCTTTAAAATAAATTATAGTGGAGTCAGATTAGTATATTAAAGTAAGACTGGTCAGCACAAATAGTTCTCAGTTTATATTTCAGATCTTCTCCA
>PVJN01030684.1:0-25420 GCA_004026805.1 Lasiurus borealis | reverse complement strand
CGAGTGTAGTACATGATTATGGAAGTGGATCCACAGGGCTGTTGGCAGAAGGGAACTCTAGAAATCAACCCATACCTGGGCTGGACACAAACGGCTGCCTGAAGTTTTACCGGTATACCTGTGTAAAGATGTACAGAGATGTGAGCAGTCACTCGTAGTGCTGGAACAAAAAAGTCATGAGTTCATGCACTTACTCTGGCTCTTTTTTCTCTTTAAATTCTTTTCCTTTATTACTAAGCCTAGTACATGGGATCACCCAGTACACTCTCAGAGATGGCAGGGGAAAGTATGTTTTGTGGAACTGGGGGATCAGAGCAGGGAGAACTGATCAGAAAAACAGCTCCGGGGAAGTCCATATTCCCAATCCAGTATTAAGTGCAACAGGGAAATCAAATTCCAAATACTGGGTAGAGAGGACTTATAGCCCTGGATGCCAATACAGAAACACTGGGTTGAATTACAAATTGACTGTTGAGTAAATACAAACACAAGCAGCCTGAGAAACAAAGAAATACTAGCTGCTTGTAAACAAGATGGTGGCTTATGACACAGAGGAGCTGAGAAATGCAGGGAACTTCAATACTGTCCTGACTACCTGACAGGAACAGGCATGCCAACAGAAATGTAGAGGAAGTGAAGTACCTTCACTGTTGCACATTTTTATTTATTACCTTTTACTTAAGAAACTAATATTTTTTATTTTTTTCACTTGATTTACCTTTTTAATTATTATATTTTTGTTGTGAACCAGCATTATTACTACTATTATTTTATCTTTTTTAAAGTTTCATTTTATTTTCCCTCTATTTTATTTTTTATTGTTTAAAGTATTACATATATTAGTACATATATCTACTTTTCTTTTTCCAGCCTTCCCTACCCGCTATCCCATGACCTTATCCCACCCCTCTGCCCAGTGTCTTGTGTCAATTGGTGTGATTATATGCATGCATGCAACTCCTTTGGTTGATTTATTTCCCTTCCTTCCCAATATTCCCCAGCCTTCCCAATGTAATTTGACAGTCTGTTCAATGCTTTACTGCCTCGTATCTAGCCTTTAATTCATCAGGTTATAATGTTCTTTATTTTCCATAAATGAGTGAGATCATGAGGTATTTTTCTTTCATTGCCTAGCTGATTTCACTTAACATAATGCTGTCCAGTTCCATCCATCCTGCTGCAAATGGTAATAATTTCTTCATTTTATAGCAGCATAGTATTCCATTGTGTAGATGTAGCATAGTTTTCTAATCCACTCATCTGCTAATGGGCATTTAGGCTCTTTCCAAATCTTAGCTATGGTGAATTATGCTGCTATGAACTTAGGGGTGGATATATCCTTTCTGATTGGTGTTTCTAGTTTTTTGGGGATATATTCCTAGAAGTGGTATTAGTTGGTCAAATGGGAGCTCCATTTTTAGTTTTTCGAGGAAACTCCATCCCAGTGGCTGCACCTGTCTGCATTCCCACCAGCAATGCAGAAGGGTTCCTTTTTTTCTGCATCCTCACCAGCACTTGTGCTTTGTTAATTTGTTGATGGTTGTAATTCTGATAGGTGTGAGATGGTACTGCATTGTTATTATGATTTGTATCTAATGGATAATTAGTGACTTTGAGCATGTTTTCATATGTCTCTTGGCTTTTCTTCTGCCTTCTTTTGAAGAGATTCTATTTAGGTCTGTTGCCCATTTTTTTTATTAGGTCATTTATCTTCCTTTTATTAAGTTATATAAGTTACCTGTAGATGTTGGAGATTAAACCTTTATCAGTGATAACATTTTCAAATATGTTCTCCCATACAGTGGGCTTTCTTGTTGTTTGGTGATTTCCTTTGCTGTGAAAAAGCTTTTTATTTTGGTATATTCCCATTTGTTTATTTTCCCTTTGGCTTTCATTGTCCTAGGAGCGGTATCGGTGAAGAAATTACTTTGGCATATGTCTGATATTTCTCTACCTGTGGATTCCTCTAATATTTTTATGGTTTCCCATCTTATGTTTAAGTCCTATATCCATTTTGAGCATATTTTTGCGTATGGTGTAAGTTGGTGGTCCAGTTTCATTTTTTTGCATGTATCTGTCCAGTTTTCCCAACACCATTTATTGAAGAGACTGTCTTGACTCCATTGTATGTTCATACCTCCTTTGTCAAATATTAGTTGAGCATAGTAGTTTGGGTGGATATCTGGAGTCGCTATTCTATTCCATTGGTCTATGTGTCTGTTCTTGTGCCAGTATCAGGCTGTTTTGAGACAGTGGCTTTGTAATATAGCTTGAAATCTGGTAATGAGATCCCACCTAGTTTGTTCTTCTTTCTCAGGATTGCTATGACTATTTGGGGTCGTTTTTTTTCTATTCCAGATGAATTTTTGGAGAGATCTTTCTAGGTCTGGGAAACATGCCATTGGTATTTTAATGGGGAGTGCATTGAATCTATGGATTGCTTTGAGTAATATGGACATTTTAATGATATTGATTCTCCCAGTCCATGAACATGGTATGTTCTTCCATCTCTTTATGTCCTCCTCTATCTCTTTTTTCAGTGTCCTGTAGTTTCCGCATATAGCTCTTTTACCTCCTTACTTAAGTTTATTCCTAGGTATCTTAATTTTTTTTGGTGAGATGATAAATGGCATTGCTCTTTTAGTCTCTCTATGTTCACTATTGGTGTATAGAAATGCCATAGATTTCTTGGTATTAATTTTGTATCTTTAAAAAAAATTACATTAGCCTTAACTGGTTTGGTTCAGTGGGTAGAGGCCTGGCCTTTGAACTCAAGAGTCCCAGGTTCAATTCTGGTCAAGGGCATGTACTTTGGTTTCAAGCACATCCCCAGTGGGGGGTGTGCAGGAGGCAAATGATGGATGTTTCTCTCCCATTGATGTTTCTAACTTTCTATCCCTCTCCTTTTATCTCTGTAAAAAAATCAATAAAATATGTTTTTTTTAATTAATAAAAAAAATTGAATCTTGCTACATTGCCAAATTGATTTAATAAACACATATATTAGTGTTTTTTTTTTATGGAGTCTTTTGTTTTTTTTTATGTACAATATCATGTCATCTGCAAATAAGGACAGCTTTACTTTTTTAAAATTAAATCTTTATTGTTCAGATTATTACATTTGCTTCTCTTTTTTCCCCCTCCATAGTTCCCCTACACCAGGCTCCCACCACTCCCTCTATCCTTACATCCCTCCACATTGATCTCATTCATAGGTGTATGATTTTTGTCGTCTCTCCCATCACCCTCACACCCTTTTCCCCTCAAGAATTGTCAGTTCACTCCCTTTCTGTGCTCCTGATTCTATAATGTTCATCAAATTTTCAATTCACTTAATTTTTAGATTCACTTGTTGATAGATATGTATTTGTTGTTCATAATTTTTTGGCTTTTACTTTTTTCTTCTTCCTCTTCTAAAAGAGTACCTTTCAGCATTTCATACAATACTGGTTTGGAGTTGATGAACTCCTTTAGTTTTTTCTTCTCTGTGAAGCTCTTTATTTGCCCTTCAATTCTGAATGATAGCTTTACTGGATAGAGTATTCTTGGTTGTAGGTTCTTGCTATTCATCACTTTGAATATTTCTTGCCACTCCAGTCTGGCCTGCATAGTTTCTGTTGAAAAATCAGCTGACAATTGTATGGGTGCTCCCTTCTAGGTAATGAACTGTTTTTCTCTTGCTGCTTTTAATATTCTCTCTTTGTCTTTTGCTCTTGGCATTTTAATTATGAAGTGTCTTGGTGTGGTCCTCTTTGGATTCCTTTTATATGGGGTTCTGTGTGCTTCCTGGACTTGTATGTCTATTTCTATTACCAGAGGTGGGAAGTTTTCAGTCATTATTTCTTTAAATAGGTTTTCAGTACAGTGGTACCTTGAGATATGAGTGCCCCAACATAAAAGATTTTTGAGATATGAGCCGTCTAGTGAGCGATTTTTTTGCTTTGAAATATGAGCAACATTTGAGATACAAGTAATTGTGTGGATTGGCTGGCTGCACACGACCCACCAGTTTACCTTGTCTCAAGCGTCTCATAGTTCCCCATGCCTCAGTCAGTGTGCTTGTTTACCTCGTTGTCGAAGCATCTTTTGTGCATTTACATACTTTATCACATTTCTTTTTATAACCATGGGTCCGAAGAAAGCGAGTGGAAAGGTCAATGCTCAGAAGAGGATGATGTCATTGAATGAAAGCGCAAAATCATAGAAAAATATGAGCAAGGTGTGCGAGTGGCTGACTTGGTGAGGCAATATGGGCGTAGTACTTCAACGATATGCACTGTGCTTAAACAGAAGGAGTCGCTAAAGGGTATAACGCCAGCTAAGGGCGTTACAATAATTTCTAAGCTCTGTTCCTCTCTCCATGAAAAGATGGAGAATATACTGATGGTGTGGGTGATGGAGAAGCAGCTTAAAGGAGATACATCAACACAGGGCATCATATGCGAGAAGGCGCAAGCGATTTACGGTGATCTGCTGGAGCAGACCCCGCACACTTCCATGGATGAAGCATCGAAAGACTCATTTAAAGCCAGTAGAGGCTGGTTTGATAACTTCAGAAAAAGGTCTGGCATTCATTCCATCGTCAGGCATGGTGAGGCAGCAAGTTCGGATGTGAAGGCAGCTGAGAATTACCTCAAAACTTTTTCCGAACTGATAGAAGCCAAAGGATATATCCTCCAGCAAGTCTTCAACTGTGACAAGATAGGGCTTTTCTGGAAGAAGATGCTGAATAGGACTTATATAATGGCAGAGGAGAAGGCAAACCCATGAAGGATAGGCTAACTCTCGCACTGTGCACCAATGTGAGTGGCGATTGCAAGATTAAGCCTCTGCTCATATAGCATTCAGAAAACCCCAGAGTCTTTAAGTCACATAAGATTTTAAAAGATAAACTGCAAGTTATGTGGAGGGCAAACCCCAAGGCATGGGTCACCAGGCAGTTCTTTGTGGAGTGGGTAAACCTGGTTTTCAGCCCTTCTGTTAAAAAATATCTACAGGAAAACAACCTAACCATGCAAGCCCTCCTTGTCTTCGACAATGCTCCTGCTCACCCACCGAACCTCGAAGATGAACTCCTCGAAGAGTTCAAGTTTACAAAGGTTGTCTACCTACCTCCCAACACCACTCCTATCCTGCAGTCCATGGATCAGGAAGTGATTTCTAATTTTAAAAAGCTGTACATCAAGCACCTGTTCTGGGGCTGCTTTGAGGTGACAGAGAACACAAACTTCACCCTTCGAGAGTTCTGGAAGAACCAATTTAATATCACAATATGCCTCAGAATTATTGATCAGGCCTGGCTGGGTGTTACAACAAGGACTTTGACCTCTGCATGGAAGAAACTGTGGCCTGAGGCCATAGCCAAAAGGACCTTTGAAGCATTTGAACCCGAGGTGCCAGTGGAGGAGGAGATAGTGTCTCTGGGAAAATCCATGGGCCTGGAGGTGGATGAGAGAGACGTGAATGAGGTCCTCTTGGAGCCCTCTCTGGAACTCACCACGAAGGAGTTACAAGAGTTGCAGTCTCAGCAACATGCGGAGGTTCTCCAAGAAATTGGTTTTGAGGAGGAGCCAGAGGTGGAGGAGATCTCTACAAGTGAGATAAAGGAGATCTTAGGAATGTGGGAGAGGGTGTCACACTTCGTGGAAAAGAAACACCCCGAAAAAGTTGCTACTGGTCGTGCATCAGACCTGTTCAATGAAACTTGCCTCACCCATTTCAGAAACATTCTGAAAGGGAGGAAGAGGCAAACCTCGTTGGACATGTTTTTTTTTGTTTTTTTTTTTTTTTTAAATGGGCCAAAAATGCAAAGACTAGTAGCAATTAAGTTCAGTGAAGATTAGTTAAGTTACATTCAGTTTAGGGATAAAGTGTAGCATTAAGAGTGTAACGAGTAGGTAAATACACTTTATAAACAAGATTATTCCTTTATATTCTCTTTTATTATGTTTTTATACAATATTTGTCATTTATAAATACATTTTTCTTATTCAAAAACACGTAACAAGAACAACTGGGGTGGCATTTTGGGGGCTGGAAAGGATTAATGGCATTTCAATAGATTTCAATGGAGAAATTGTTTTGAGATACGAGCAACTTGATATATGAGCAAGGTTACGGAAAGAATTAAACTCGCATCTCGAGGTACCACTGTATCTTGCTCTCTCTCTTCTGGCACCCCCACAATTTTGATGTTGGTACTCTTGAAGCTGTCCCAGGGGCTTCTTACATTATCTTCATATTTTTGGATTCTTTTTTCTTCTTGCTTTTCCAATTGAGTGTTTTCTGATTCTTTATATTTTAAATTTTTTCCTTGATTCTTGCCTTTCTCTAGTCTGCTGTTAGGTCTCTGTATAATATTTTTTATTTCAGTTAGTGTATGTTTAATTTCCAGTTGGTCCTTTTCCATTTCTAGTTGGACCTTTTTCCATCTCTAGATGGTCTTTTTTCATCTCCTCTTGGGTCTCATTAAGTCTATCCATCTTCTCTAGGATATTCTTGAAAAACCTTATAACCGTGGTTTTAAACTCTATATCCAGTCATTTGTTTTCCTCTATTTCTTTTGTTTGTAGTCTCTTCCTTTTTCTCCGAATTTTCACTATGCCGGAAGAACTCCTGTGTTGGATTCAGCCTTATGATACCAGACTTGCAAAACTGCAAAAGTCTCTCTGTTGAGCTTGGGTGGGGTGTAGTCTCAGGGCTTAATGGACCACCTTGCCTTCCAGTCGGCCTCACCCTCCATGGCCTCTGAGTCTCATGTGACTGGGTAATCGCTGGAGTGGTCCCTGTGCGTGTGCACATGCTCTCTCGCAGTGCCTCTAGACTGCTGCCTTTCTGGCTCCCCTGTGCCCAGGACCACATGAATCTGGGTCCCCAGGGTTTTTCCTGAAACTGGGGTTCAGTGGAGTTAGAAGTGGTGCAGTTGGGAGTCTCTGTCTCCCGCCTACTTGTGAAAGCCAGCGGCACAATCAGCAGTCGGTCTACTACGGGCAGTGCTGTGCATACCACCAGACTTCTGATCTTCTGCGACTCCCCTAAATTTCCGTGCATTTCTCCCTTTTCACAGTCCAAACTCCCGCTGTATGAGTTTCAGCTGGACCTGGGGTTTAGTGTCATAGGATAAGGAGTTCAATGCTGTTGGGGGTCTCAGTCTCCCTCCTGCTAGAGAAATCCAGCCAGGTATTCCGGCACCTGCTCTCTCTTTTTGCAGCTCCTCTGGGTCTCTGTGAGCCACTCTCTTTCCTTCTAGTTGTAGAATTTTCATTCAGCCAGCTTTCCTGTGGTTCTGGACGATGTTTGTTCTGTCTTTTAGTTGTAGTTTGAATATTGTGCTAGGCAGCAGTGTAGGTGTTTACCTATGCTGCCATCTTGGATTCTCCATCTTCAAGGATCTTTTTTTAAAAATATATTTTATTGATTTTTTTACAGAGAGGAAGAGAGAGGGATAGAGAGTTAGAAACATTGATGAGAGAGAAACATCAATCAGCTGCCTCCTGCACACCCCCTACTGGGGATGTGCCTGCAATCAAGGTACATGCCGCCCCTAACCAGAATCGAACCTGGGACCTTTCAGTCCATAAGCCGACACTCTAATCCACTGAGCCAAACTGGTTTCGGCTATTCCCATTTTATTCATCTTCAAGGATCTTAATGAGAATCCCCCCAAAATTGAAAAGGACCAGTCAGAAATTAAGCATGCATTGACTGAAATAAAGAATAATATACAGAAATCCAACAGCAGAGTAGAGGACCCAAAGAATCAAATCAAAGATATGAAATATGAGGAAGCAAAAAACACCCAACCAGAAAAACAAAAAGAGTCCAAAAATGTGAAGGTAGTATAAGGAGCCTCTGGGACAACTTCAAGCATACCAACGTCAGAATTATGGGGGTGACAGAAAAAGAGAGAGAAGAAGATACTGAAAACCTATTTGAAGAAATAAGGACTGAAAGAAATGGACTTATAAGTCCAGGAAGCACACAGAACAGCAAACAAAAAGAATCCAAAGAGGACCACACCAAGACAAATCATAATTAAAATGCCAAGTGCAAAAGATAAAGACTCTTGAAAGCAGCAGGAGAAAAGCAGTTAATTACCTACAAGGGAATACCCATATGACTCTCAGATGATTTCTCATCAGAAACTATGCAGGCCAGAAGGGAGTGGCAGGAAATATTCATTGTGATGAATAGCAAAAATCTACAACCAAGAGTGCTCTACCCAGCAAAGCTATCATTCAGAATTGAAGGTCAGATAAAGAGCTTCACAGACAAGAAAAAGCTAAAGGAATTCATCACCACCAAGCCAGGATTATATGAAATGCTGAAAGATACTCCTTAAGAAGAGGAAGAAAATGAAAAAGGTAAAGGTAAAATTATGAACAACAAAGTGATAACAAATACATACCTATCAACAAGTAAATCTAAAAATCAAGTGAATAAAAAATCTGATGAACAGAATTAACTGGTGAATATAATAGAATTAAGGGCATAGAAAGGGAATGGACTAACAATTCTCAGAGGAAAGGGGGAGTGAGAGGTACAGAAAGAGATTGGACAAAAATCTTATACCTATGGATGAGGACAGTGGTGGGGGGTAAGGAGATGGGGATAGGGTGGGGAATCAGGAACATCTGTAATAAACTGAACAATAAAGATTTATTTTGAAAAATTGCATAGGATCTTTTATTGTTATTGGTGTATGAGTGCTGGTAGTAATAGTAGTAGGGGTAGGAGTAGTAGGGGTAGTAGCATCAATAGTAGTAGAGATAAGACTAGTAGGATTAGTAGTATCAATAATGTCAGCAGTAAGCCATATTAGTGTACAGAGGAAAATTCCTTCCCATTCTTGTCTATCCTCTAGATCCCTTTGTGATATTGCCTGGATATGATTCCATGGTGGTGTTAGGTAATCAGAGTTTATGTCCAGTAAGCTTATTATGTTGATAATTTCTTGGGGGGCTGTGAAAGTGGAAGTTAGAAAGGGTGTTTATAATCTGAATAGATAGCTTGTTCTCCTATAGTAATGTAGTCTAATTAGTGCTATAAATTGGATAGCTGTCTCTGCTAATAGGTATTCAATGAGGGATTGAAAGTCATCCAGTAAATGCAGCAGTATCTCCTTTTTGCCTTGGAGGAAGTCCAGACAAATTGTTATTTTAGGACCTGCTCTCCCAAAGGAATAGATGGCACAAGGGAAAGGTTCCCTCTGGACTACAGTCAGGTATAGATCACAAATAAAGAGATATGTGTGAGCCTTTCTTATAGCATTCAAGATCCTGTTTCTCAATTTATGCTCTGCCATTCATTTATAAAATATTTTTCGTATTCTCTTTTCTCTTTCTTTTTTAATTTAAAGTGAGAGAGTTATTCCTTCCGGCTGAAACTCCTCCATCCCATTTATGCCACGTTTGTGCTGCCTATGTAAGCTGCCGATTGGTATAATCTGTCAACTTGGGTCCCTTCACCAATTTCTCAAGCCTAGTTTCCCCTTTCAAGTGTCCTTCCTCTTGGCTGCCTCCCCAGTCCCTTGCTTGTGTAAACAGTCAGCAGGTATAATACACCTGCTTGGCTCCCTTAGGGCAGAGAAACTGCTAGGACCCTACAGTGTTTGCCTTTGGGACCCTACACTCTCCTGGGTGTTCCCTCTCAGTGGATGACCTTTAGTCTGAAGCAAGCTCAAGGTTTTTTGGAAGTGACACCGATTGGTTCTCCAAACTAGTTATTTTCAGTTTTAGATGAATGGAGTTATTTGCTTTTAGCAGGCTCAGCACTTGACGTCGGACTGGGCTAGAATCTTCCCCTTTTCTCTCTTATGCCAATTAGTTCTCTGCTGTGCTCAGAGTAATTTAGAAATTTTTCCTTTTGGTAAATTTGGATACACTCATCCCTTGATTTTCCATTTTAATTCAAATCCTGCCGACTACACCAATTGTCCCAATTTTTCTTCTAGGGACACAAGCACAGGTGGCTAAGAGTATTTTCTGCCAGAAGATTGGATTTATATGGATGACTCAAGGCACTTATTAAATATTGGCTGAGCATAAATTACACAGGAGACAGACATGCAATGCACAAATCACACACGGTTTATTTACCAGAGCTCTAGTGGTTTCCAGACCTCAGCAAGCCTCAGGGTCCTTGTAGACCGCCATGAGCCTGGAAGAAGGGGAAAAAAGGGTCAGAGGAGCTATAAGGATGGTTCCCAGCCCACCAGTCCTGGGACACACCATTGTGAGCAAGTGCAGGCACTGGGCCTGGGCACAAGAGATAGAGCTTTCGTATAAGAATGTGGCATGTGGAGCCGCAGCCATGAAAAATCTAGGCCTTGGCATCACCATCTCCAAAATGATACTGGGAACAGTGCCTGTGTTCTTCTTGCATTGGCTCATTGCCAGAAATAATGGGCCAACCAGAAACACTCATGCTTCTCCTCCTGAGCCTTCACCCCATAATGTCATTCCATCCCCAAACCCACTAAGGCTCCCAGAGAAGCTAGCCCTGGTCTGGATGGCCAAGAGCCTCCAGCCCCAGTCACAGGATCCAACTTATGGTATCCAAACCCTCACTGTGGCCTAAACTCATCTATGCAAAGCCACGGTTCTTGCATCCTAGATGCTGCTGGGCCCTCTGCACTTGAAGATCTGGCC
The DNA here is from genome assembly GCA_004026805.1 of Lasiurus borealis. Lineage (NCBI taxonomy): Eukaryota > Metazoa > Chordata > Mammalia > Chiroptera > Vespertilionidae > Lasiurus > Lasiurus borealis. Next base: position 14,771 of record PVJN01030684.1, on the reverse strand, counting down.
ACTAGCCCTGTGAGTGCCTCCTTAAATACCTGGTAGGGATCCATCAACCCCTGTCCCACCCTAAGGGGTTCCAGGCATACCTGCCCTCAGACCTTGCTTTGTGTATGTGTGTGGAGGGGAGGGGCTGTGGGCAAACCCAAGTGGAGGCACAATCATTCATTAGTGCTTTGATGGAGCAGCTATCCCACAGACTGGGATTCCTCAGTGGCCAGGCAGCCTTGGTCCAGACCTCAAAAGGACTCAGTAATGTGCTCTTACCCAGGGGACTTTTATTAGAATTCATGGAGAAGACAATGATTGCACATGAATTCTGCTTCCTGGGAGCACATTGGTCACCACGACAGTGTAAGGCCCAGATATCCACAAGGGACTATCCAACCAATTCCTTGTTTTATAAATTGTGAATAGAAGCCCCCTTCTCCATGACACCTTATAAAAAAAACAGGATGTAACAACCAAAATAGTAGGTGTCACATGCTGTTGGTTAGATGGGCAAAGCTGAGAAGAGGGTCCAGGCTTGGGGACAGGGAGGGATAGGGAAGCAGGCATTTTATGCTTTGAAGTGTGGGCTGCTTTCTGAGACAGACTTGGTGATATCTGTCCAGGTCCCTCAGCCAAAGACCATGAGTAGGACACAAGTAGTTGAGTAAATGTGGGCTTCTTCATTTTTAATAATGTTATAAAGAAACTTCCTTATTTGAGAGAGAGAGAGAGAGAGAGAGAGAGAGAGAGAGAGAGAGAGAGAGAAATAATGATGTGAGAGAAACATGGATTTGTTGCTTCCCACAAGCACCCTGACAAGAGCCAGGAGTAGAACATTCAACTAGGTAGGTGCCCTGGACCAGGAAGCCCTTGACCCAGAATGGAGCTCTCAGCATTCCCATGCATGGCATGATGCTATAATCTAATGAGCCACACCAGCAAGGCTCCATTTGTATTTCGATGGGAGCATGTCATCCCTTTATATTTAAGGTCATTATTGCTAGTTATCTGTTTTTGACATTGTAGGTTTCTCTGATAGTTTTAGAGACCTGTGTTCCCTTTTATTTATGTTACTACTATCCTGCACTACATGTTGAGTACTTTCTGTAGTGCTATGTTTGAATTTCTTTCTCTCATTTCTTATGTACCTCCTGGAGACTTTTGGTATGTGGTTTGCTCGACCCTTGACTTATGACAAGTTTTTTTTTTCCGGCTGTATTAGTCTCTTTATTCTTTTGGTAATCTCTTCCAGTTAACTACTTCTGTTTGTAGGTGATAAAATGTCTAAGGGATCCACTTCAAATGTTGGCTCTGCTGTGAGCATGGTCTTTCCCTTTACTTTAACTCAGAATTAAGACTTCTGATTCTTGTTTTTTTCCTCCAGTTTCAGAAGCAGTTTCCACTGTAGAAGTTATCTGAAATATGAGCTTACCAACATCAGAATTATGGGGGTTCCAGAAGAAGAGAGAAAGCAAGGTACTAAAAAGCTACTTGAAGAAATAATGACTGAAAACTTCCCCCACCTGGTGAAAGAAATAGACTTACAAATCCAGGAAGTGTATAGAACCCCAAACAAAAGGAATCCAAAGAGGACCGCAACATTACACACCATAATTTAAATGCCAAGACTAAAAGACAAAGAGAGAATATTAAAAGCAGCAAGAGAAAAACAGTTAATTACCTACAAGGGAGTACCCATAGGATTGTCAGCTAATTTCTCAACAGAAACTATGTAGGCCAGAGGGAAGTGGCAAGAAATATTTGAAGTGATGAATAGCCAGAACTACAACCAGGATTACTCTACATACCAAAGCTATCATTCAGTATTGAAGGGCAGATAAAGAGCTTCACAAATAAGAAAAAGCTAAAGGAGTGCATCACCCCCAAACCAGTATTATATTAAATGTATTCTTTAAGAAGAGGAAGAAGAAGAAAACTGTAAAGATAAAAATTATGAACAATAAATACATATCTATCAACAAGCGAATCTAAAAATCTGATGAACAGAATAAACTGGTGAATATTATAGAATCAAGGGCATATAAATGGAGTGGAATGACAATTCTTGAGGGGAAAAAGGTATGGGGGGTGCAGGAAGAGACTGGACAAAAGTTGTACACCATGGTTGAGGATAGTGCAGGGGTAGGTAAAGGCAGAGGGTGGGGTGGGAACTGGGTGGAGGAGAACTACGATGGGGAAAAAAGAGAAACAATTGTAATAATTTGAACAGTAAAGATTTATTAAAAGTTTAAAAATAAATAAATAAATTTTTAAAAAACAATTTAAAATAAATAGTTGATATGTATTGAATTTAAACAAAAATAAAATAAAATGAAAAAAATAAAAAGTGCAGAAAAGGAACCCATCAACAAAAGTACAAGAGCCAAAACTGGTTTGTCTCAGTGGATAGAGCATCAGCCTGTGGACTTAATGGTCCCAGGTTGGATTCCGGTCAAAGGCATGTACCTTGGTTGTGGGCACATCCCCAGTGATGTGCATGCAGGAGACAGTTGATGGATGTCTCTCTGATCGCTGCTTCTAACTCTCCATCCATGTCCCTTCCTCTCTATAAAAAATCAATAAAATATATGTTAAAAACTACAAGAAAGCCCACTGCATGGAGGTACATATTTGCCAATAATATCACTAATAAGGCTTAAATCTCCAACATTTACAGGGAACTCATACAACTTAAAAAAGGAAGACAAAGATCTCAATCCAAAAATGGGCAACATACCTAAGTAGATACTTTTCAAAAGAAGATAGACGGGAGGTCAAGAGACAAATAAAAACATGCTCAAAGTCACTAATTATCCTAGAAGTGTAAATCAAAACAATAATGCAGTACCATCTCATACCTCTCAGAATGGCTATCATCAACAAACCAACAAATGACAAGTACTGGCGAGGATGCAGAGAAAAAAGGGAACCCTCTTGCACTCCTGGGTACAGCCACTGTGGAAAACAGTCCGGAGTTTCCTCAGAAAACTAAAAATGGAACTCCCATTTGACCCAGTGATCCCACTTCTAGGAATATATCTCAAGAAACTAGAAACACAAATCAGAAAGGATATATGCACCCCTATGTTCATAGCAGCGAATTCACCATAGCTAAGATTTGGAAACAGCTTAAGTGCCCATTAGGAGATGAGTGGATTAAGAAACTGTGGTACATCTACACAGTGAAATACTATGCTGCCATAAAAAGGAATGAGTTATTACCATTTGCAACAACATGGTTGGAGCTGGAGGGCATCATGCTAAGTGAAATAAGTCAGGCAGAGAAAGACAAATATCACATGATCTCACTCATTTCTGAAAAATAATGAATAACGTAAACTGATGAACATAAACAGATCCAGAGACAGGGAAACATCGATCAGAATGTCAAACCTCAGGGAATGTAGTGAAGGGGAGGGATAAGGAGGAGAGATCAACCAAAGGACTTGAATGCATGCATATAAGCCTAACCAATGGACACAGACAACTGGGGTAAGGACATGAATGGGGGTTGGAGTAATGAGGGAATAAGGACACATGTAATGCCTTAATTAATAAAGAAATTAAAAAAAACTATGCTAACTATATTTACTGATTTAATACTAAGTATTCTAAAACAAAACTTGAAAATATCCAGCATGCATGTTGAATCTAAGTACAGTTGATTCAAATTCTAGTATTCATGTTACAAGCCTCAAGGCTACATTACAAAAAATCCTAGTCATCATCATCATCTTCACTTTTCTTTTCAGTGTGTCTATTGATTTACTGGCAGTATTTTGTGGTGACACCACGTTAGGGGTATAAAAATTTATTTGGACTCAATCCTTGATGGATTGATTAATCAGAACATTCTGAATGGCTGATGTTGCAAGAATTGATGCTTTTACAGCTGGGGACCCTGAAGTGTAAACCTTTACCCTATGAGGGACATTGGAGTCCCTACTTCAGTTGAAACTGATATGGTTTGTGTGTTTGGTGTGCCAAGTGTGGGAGTACCTGGTCTGCTGGTAACTAAACCCACACTTAACCATGGGACTGGTATTCTTCCTGCAATAGTAGAGGCTTTTTTTATATATATATAAAAACTTAAGTCTATAGTTTGGAGTGGTCAATCAATAGCTATGAGGTGGCATTCTGGGGCCTGATGGGTGGAAATGGTGCTTGGTTCCTTGCCTTGCAATATGTAATAAAAACTCTCATGGGGGCAGAGAGCTAAAAGACTGGTCAGTAGACACTGGTTTGCAATTGCACATCATCTGAACCAACTGGAGCTTTCTTGGCATTGCTTAAATACATGTTTGCATCATCTAAATTGTGGTCACATATAGAAGGCAAACTCTACCACCTGATTTATATATAACTCTGGGCTCCTATTCTGTAATCCCCATATCCTTCAGGGTTTGTGCCATCATCTGTGCATCTTCTGGCATGCTCTTGGGAGAAGCCACCTTGCCAGCCTCTATGATATCCAGAAATGAGACTTCTCCAGCTAAATCACCCACATTAACATATTTCAGTCCCAATCTTGAAGCAAGTTATTTGTCTCATGTGGTTTTTCAGACTCCTGGTGTACCCCTGAGTAGGATGTTTAGAAGCAGTTTTTTCTTTCATGTGTGTCTCAGCCATTTGTATGTCCTCTTTGGAGAAATGTCTCTTCAAGCCTTCTTTCCATTTTTCATTGGATTGTTTGCCTTTTTTTTTTAGTTCTATGAGTACTTTATATATTTTGGAAATTAACTCTTTATCAGAAGTATCATTGGCAAATATTTTCTCTTTCAGTGGGTTCCCTTTTCAATTTGAGCATGGTTTCTTTTGCTGAGCAAAAGCTTTTTATTCTGAGGTAGTCCTATTTGTTTATTTTCTCCTTAATTTTATTTGCCTTAAGAGATGTATCCATAAACATATTGCCACATGAGATGTCTGAGATTTTACTGCCTATGTTTTCTTCTAAGACTTTTATGGATTCACATCTTACATTTACATCTTTTATCCATCTTTAGTTTAGTCTTGTATATGGTGTATGTTGGTTGTCTATTTTCATCCTTTTGCATATGTCTGTCCAGTTTTCCCAGTACCATTTGTTGAAGAGATTGTCTTTACTCCATTGTAGGCTTTTATCTCCTTTTTCAAATGTTAATTGACTGTAATGGTGTCGGTCAATTTCTGGGGTCTCTGTTCTGATTCATTGGTCTATATGCCTGTTCTTTTGCCAGTATCAGGTTGTTTTGGTTATAATGGATTTGTAGTAATGTTTTATATCCGGTATGGTGATCACTCCTAGTTCATTCTTTCTCCAGATTGCTACAGCTATTTGAGGTTTTTTATAGTTCCATATAAATTTTTTGAGTATATATCTAGCTCTGTGAAGTATGTCATTGATATTTTACTAGGAATTGTGTTGTATCTGTAGATTGCTTTGAATAGGGTAGACAGTGTAATGATGTTAATTCTTCCAATCCATGAACATGTTATATACTTCCATTTTTTGTATCTTCCTCTATTTCTTTATTCTTTTTTTAATTAAATCTTTATTATTCAGATTATTACATTTGTTTCTCTTTTTTCCCCTCCATAGCATCCCTCCATCCAGCTCCCACCCTTCCCTCTGCCCTTACCATTGCTCTCATCCATAGGTGTATGATTTTTGTTCAGTTTCTCCCTGTACACCTCTCACCTCTTTGCCCCTGAGATTTATCAGTCCACTCCCTTTCTGTGCTCCTAATTCTATTATATTCACCAGTTTATTCTGTTGATAAAATTTTTAATTCACTTAATTTTTAGATTCACTTGTTAATAGATATGTATTTGTTCTTCATAATTTTTTGGCTTTTACCTTTTTCTTCTTCCTCTTCTAAAAGAGTACCTTTCAGCATTTTGTATAATACTGGTTTGGAGTTGATGAACTTCTTTAGCTTTTTCTAATCTGTGAAGCTCTTTATCTGCCCTTCAATTCTGAATGATAGCTTTGCTGGATAGAGTATTCTTGGTTGTAGGTTCTTGCCATTCATCACTTTGAATATTTCTTGCCACTCCAATTTGGCCTGCATCGTTTCTGTTGAGAAATCAGCTGACAGTCGTATGGGTGTTCCCTTGTAGGTAATGAACTGTTTTTCTCTTGCTGCTTTTAATATTCTCTCTTTGTCTTTTGCTCTTGGTATTTTAATTATTATGTGTCTTGGTATGGTCCTCTTTGGATTCCTTTTATATGGGGTTCTGTGTGCTTCCTGGACTTGTAAGTCTATTTCTTTCACCAGATGGGGGAAGTTTTCAGTCATTATTTCTTCAAATGGGTTTTCAGTATCTTGCTCTCTCTTTTCCTCTGGAACCCCCACAATTCTGATGTTGGTACACTTGAAGCTGTCCCAGAGGCTCCTTACATTATCTTCACATTTTTGGATTCTTTTCTCTTCTTGCTTTTCCAGTTGAATGTTTTCTGCTTCTTTATATTTCAAATTTTTGACTTGATTCTTGCTTTCTAGTCTGCTGTTATGACTCTGTATAATATTTTTTATTTCAGTCAGTATCTCTAGTTGGATCTTTTTCATATCCTCTTGGAACTCGCTAAATTTATCCATCTTTTCTAGCATATTCTTGAAAAACCTTAAAAGTGTGGTTTTGAAAGCTATATCCAGTCGTTTTTTTTTCCCTCCATTTCTTTTGTTTGTGATCCCTTCCCTTGTGTCTGCATTTTCACTATGCCGGGGAACTTCTGTGTTGGATTCAGACTTATGATATCAGACTTGCAAAACCAAAGAAACCTCTGTTGATTTTGGGATGGGTGGAGTCTCAGGGCTTAAGAGACCGCCTTGCCTTCCGGTCGGCCCCGCCCTCCACAGCCCCTGAGTCTCAAGTGACTGGAGCAGTTCTTGCGCGCTCACGCCTGCAGTGCCTCTAGATCGCTGCCTTTCCAGCTCCCCTGCGCTCCAGGACCACACGAGTCTAGGTCCCCAGGGTTTTGTCCAAAACAGGGGCTTAGTGGAGTCAGAAGTGGCACAGTTGGGAGGGTCTGTCTCCCCCCCACTCGCAAAAGCCAGCGGCACAATCAGCAGTCTGTCCTCTGCGCAGTGCCGTGTACGCCACCAGACCTCTGATCTTTTGAGACTCCCCTAAATTTCTGTGCACCTCTCTCTTTACACAGTTCAAACTCACCCTGTATGAGTTTCGGCTGGATCTGGGGTTTAGTGTCGTAAGATAATGGGTTCAATGCCATTGGGAGTCTCCGTTTCCCTCCCTCCAGAGAAAGCCAGCCAGGTACTTTGGCACCCGCTCTCTCAGCACGCACATCTCCGTACCTCACCTTTTTGCAGCTCCTCTGGGTTTCTGTGAGCCCCTCTCTTTCCTTCTAGCTGTAGAACTTCCACTCAGCCAGCTTTCCTGTGGTTCTGGATGATGTCCGTTCTGTCTTTTAGTTGTAGTTTTGAAATTGTTGTGTGAGGCAGCAGTGTAGGTGTTTATGTATGCCACCATCTTGGATTCCTATTTCTTTTTTCAATGCCCAAGTACTGGTCATATTTGCCTCCTTGGTTAATTTATTCCTAGGTATCTTACTTTTCTGATGCAATGGTAAATGGGATTGTTTGTTTAGTTTCTCTTACTGAAGGTTCAATATTGGTGTAAAACTTCCATCAATTTGTAGGTGTTGATTTTGGATTATGCTACTTTGCTGAATTCATTGATTAAGTCTAGTTGTTTCCTACTGGAGTCTTTAATGATTTCTATGTCATGTCATCTATAAATAATGATACTTTTATTTCCTTCTTTCCAATTTGGATGCCTTTTATCTCTTCTTCTTGTCTGATTGCTGTGACTAGGATTTCCAGTACTATGTTGAATAAGAGTGGTGAAAGCAGCTTCCCTTGTCTTCTTCCTGTTCTTTGCAGTTACTGTGTCTGTGGTGAGGACTCAAGCTGATGTTTCTGACTAATTAGATCATGCAAAGAGTCTAGGCTTTCAGAGAACCACCTCTGCCTGCAGACTGATTGGATTCAGTCAGGAGTAGCCCCAGGCAAGTGTCCACAGGTAAGCAGAGGGGTTTTCCAATAGGGTAAGACAATTGCTTTTATATTCAGTCTCTTTATGAGTGTCTGAAACTCTACAGTGTGGGGCAAAGCATTTTTAACAGGGTGAGTCAACTGTCTTCCCCCCCAGGCAAAAATGGCAGGATAATAAAAGTTTGCTTAAGAAATATGACTTCCCAACCTGAGGGAATGACTCATTAGAAGAACCTTGTGTTTCTGCCTTCTAAGCTCTAATCCCAGGTGTTCGATTACTGGCTTATGTTTATATAGCCACAGTGTACTCTGCCCTCCCTCCACCAGAGCCCAAAGTTGTGTTTGGGCACTTCAAGAGGATGCCTTCATTTCCAGCTGCCTTTTCCTGGCTGACAGCAATCCTGCTCTTTTTCAATGGTTCTCTCTGCTCAGAGCCCCAGCATAGGATTATACTCCAATGTTCTCAGAGGCAATTAATACAGTACAACCCCCCCCCCACACACACACACAACACAAACACAGCTTAGCTGTCTGTGGGAGCCTGGCCAGCCCTGTCCCCCTTCCACCCTTCTATCAGTCATTATGTGGTCTCCACTTTCTGTCCTTGGATATCAGGGTTCTCTCCAGCTCGTCCTCAGTTATTTTTTCAGGCTGCTTATTCTGTATTTTAGTTGTAATTCCAGTTTGGTCCTAGGAGCATGTTTGGGGGCCTTCACTTACACTCCACCATTTTTAATCTCCCCAGATCTGTTTATTAATTTTAGAAACAGAGTAAGAGAGGGAGAGAGAAAGAGAGATATGAAAAAAAGATGATCGACTGCTTCCTGCACCCACTCAGACTAGGCATTTAAGCTGTAACATGTGCATGTATCCTGACTGGGAATCAAACCAGCCACCTTTCAGTGTTAGGGACAAAGCTCCAATCAACTGACTCACTGGTCTGGAGATGTAAATAGCATTATTTTTCTTATGCCTCATTTCCTTTATACAAAAAGACAATTAATATTCAATTATTAATTTTGCATCCTGGGACCTTGCAAAATTCATTTATTACTTGTAGTAGTTTATGTATGTGGATATTCCACATAGTTTTTTCACATGTGAGCTGCAAGCATTAGAGTTTTAAGTTCTCAACAATACTGTTTTTTAATGGTAAGAACAAAACACAACAAAAAACACATGACAACCCTCACTGCCCTGTAAGAAATGCAAATACTGGAGAGGAAATTAATACAGTACAAAACTTACATTTCCTTCCCACCCTGCTTCACAGAGCCAGGAGGCAGATGGAGAGCTGAGTGGAGTCAAAGAGAAAAAAAAATTGAGGATTTAAAAATTATTTGGCCCTGGCTGTTACCTCAGTGGATTAGAACTTGTTCTGTGTGATTCATCAAAGTCAGGCATTCCAACCCTGCTCAACGCACATAAAATAATCAACCAATGAATACATACTAAATAAGTGGAAGTACAAATCCAACTCTCTCTCTCTCTCTTTCTCACGCTTACTCTATCAAATCAATAAAAATAATTTTTAGGAAGTAAAACACTTTAAGGAAAAGGCAGCTGTGGGTGGGGCAGAAAGCCTAATAAGTAACCAATGGTAGCTGCCTTTAGCAAATTGAAGCCAGGGTCTGTGATAGCAATGAAAATATGACCAGAAACTGCTTCAGCAGAAATCAGTCCAACTCCAACTCTGAGTGAGTGTTACAGGTATCCCTGTTGGATGGTAGGCTTTTGAGACCCATTTTGTTGAGGGACAATGGACATACAAAGCTGTATATATCGAATGGAAGCAACTTGGTGAGCTTAGAGACAAATAGACTTTAATTTTTTATTGAAAATGCAATGCAACCAAGAATGTTTGTGAACATCTACACAATCCATCCACTGCCCACGTCACTACAGATGGATCACAGCTGCAAGACACTGCTGCCTTCCTCTCTCTTCCTGCGAGTGACTCCTGGGTCTTGCAAAGGGGAGGGGATACCAGAGACTCCAATGTACCTGCAGCCCAGGTCTCACAGGCACCAAGGGGGCAGGAGAAGGTGGGAGCAGGGCTTGAGAAGGGTTTTGCCTCATCTGCCCATATGTCCCCATGTCCCCTTCATATCTCCTCTGATCTGGCTGAAACATTGGCCTGCCTGGGCCTGGGCTGAGAGGGTGGGAGTAGGTGGGGAGTTAGACCAGGTCAAGGCTAGGGAGATCCACTGGGAGAAGCCTGCAGACTGTGGGGGAAGAAGAAAAACCACAGGAGAAGAGGAAAGGAGAAGTAGGGGGGTACAAAACACAGACATGAGGGGGCATCCAAGTGGTGGGATAGTAAGACTCCCATTGATTCAGGACCTGTGACTCAAGCTCTGTGCTGTGCAAGTTAATGGCCCAACATATTACATGCAATTCACTCCACAAGCGTGGAGAAGGTGATGTCATTATCGAAAGTCCCATGGACATCCAGCTAGGCCCACATGTCCTGCTGTGAATAGTCCAAGAAGCAGGTAGGCTGGGCCCAACTCCCAGAGCAGAGGGTGAGGGCCGTGCTCTCCAGCTGGGCAGCCAGCTCCCGCAGCCCAGATGCTGGCTCTCTTTTCAGAAAGCTGTTTGAATATTCTGATGTGTGGTGGGGTCTCCTATAGGCATAGGATTAGACTACCGGTCTTAATGGACATTTTATAGGGACATTAGACTACATGGAACAGTGCCATGGAAAGTGACCCAAGCTGGGGCACCCCATTTTTTTATGGTTTTGAGATCAAGAAATGATTATGCCTCTGTTTCTCCTTCCTCCTTAACTGCCGCTCCTTACATCTATGTTTCCTCTTCTGTGTCCCCTCTGCTGTGGTTGTGCTCACCCCTCAACCACAGCCTGTCACATGTCCCTCCAAATCTCTGCTAAGTCTCCCTGTATTTTGCTGAGGCTGGCCTGGCTAAGAGGATTGGCGCTTTTGCTAAATGGAACCAGGACAGGGTCAGAGAAAGGCTTTGGGAGACTCAGGGGCCAGGACAGCTACAAGAGGGGGGGGGGGGGGAAGAGGAAGCTGTAGACAGGAGACGGAGCATGTAATCCAAGCATGCCAAACTTGGGGCATGGGGTCCACAACAAATATTTTTGCAGCCCAGCCAATATAATGGTATGTAAGAAACGTTTTACTAAGAATTTCATAACCTAATTTTTACAATGTCCTGTTATGCATAATTATTAATAACAAACTACAATGTTCGCTAATGACTGATTACCATAATCTTATTGCATTCATTTCCCTTAACACTCCTTATGCACAGGCACATCATTTCTCTCCTCTAATACTAGCAGCGAATGCCAGGACCCTCTCAGCATCTAGAAGGGTTTAGGAATGTGGAAAAGGGGCTGTGCATAAATGAATGAAGAGGGTAGAGAAGAAATATTAATTTGGAAGGCATTTTGGAGGGCCAGACAGAAACTTAGTTCTATTGATTAAACTCCTGAAATATCCAGGGCTTTTTATTCACACATTTTCCCCTCTAGCAAAGCAAATATACTTATCAAAGGTAAGGCTTAGTAAACAATAAAAAGATTATCAGGTTGGGGGAACTGACTTGGGCTACTCCAGCAACAGCTAATAACATGCAGATTTTCAGCTCTGGTGAAGGTGTCCATCAACCTTTTGATGGACCTTCTGTATTTATTATCCTAACTACTATTCCTACCCTCCAGCATATCCCTCTTATTGTTTTAATAAATTTAACAAGAATGTATGTCATTTGCAGAGCTTGGGTCCTTTTAAGATTTTTAAATTCAATGGAGAGAATTAATTTTTATCATGTCCCTTTAAATTGCTGCCAGACATCAAAGGAATCAGTCTGTGGTATGTTCCTTCCTGGGTCAACAGTTCTTTGAGTCTCCTTTCACTGTCCCTTGTCACATGACAGCAATGATATTCTAGTTCTGGATGGTGAACAAAGGGTGGCAATGCAGCTTTGACCTTCTTTGGCTTGGTCCTGGGCAACCTGCAGGGATCCACCGCTGCTGCATGGCAAGGTGTTTTCACCATCCTCCATCTCTGGACTGTTTTTCCTCTGTCTCCTCAGAGTGTTGCTTGGGGGCACTGCTCTCTGTGGCTGGAGTAGTCTGGTTATTTCCTCTCTCAGATCCATTGTTGCAGGAATCCACATGGGCTTGGATGAGACTTCTGGAAATACAGAAGCAAACTAGTGGCCTAGTGAACAAATTCGTGCACCCCAGGGTGACCCTCAGCCCAGCCTACACCTTCTCCAATCTGAGACCCCTCGAGGGATGTCTGACTGCTAGATTGGCCCGATTCCTTTCCAGAAATCAGGACATCCCTCTCTCAATCAGGGACCACTGGCTCCTAACTGCTTGCTTGCCTGTCTGCCTGATTGCCCCTAACTACTCTGCCTGCCAGCCTGCTTACCCCCAACTGTCCCTCCTTACCAGCCTGCTAGCCTCCAACTTCTCCCCTCACCAGCCTGATCAGCCCCAACTGAGCTTCCCTCCTGGTCTGAGAGCCCCTAACAACTTCTGCCTCAGCCCCATCACCATGGCTTTGTTTAGAAGATCGTCTGGGAAGATATCCCAGAAGGTCTCCCAGTCTAATTAACATATTACCCTTTAATTATTATAGATAGAAGCATGGTGCACCGATGGGGGCTTGCTGGTCTGCCCTAAAGAGGGTTCCAGATCAGAGTGGGGGGCAGGGCCAGCCTGGGTAAGGGGCCTGGGGCAGTTTGCAGGCTTGCCACGCCCCTGGCTTTGTCCAGAATATGTACTTTTTTATTAGTACAGTATAGATTATTGACCAAAGGTTAATAAAAGAATCCTTCCATAAACTAGACTGAAGATGTTTTCATTTTACCCAAACCATTTTCTTTTGGCTTATTCTGACACTATATGTGTCTTGCCATCAGTATTACAAGTGAAAATTAATTTTTAAAGTGAAAATTTAAGTAATTAAGGCTTGATGTAATTTACTTACTGGATATTTCTCCATTATCCCCCTCCCCTTATTGATTAAATAATATTAAGAGATTTGTGGAAATCTTGCAATGTAGTCTTGATAGCTTTTAATTCAATTATTTGCACAGAAATATGACTGGTCTGGATTCATTGCATGATAAGCAGCTTTTACTAAGAGATGAACCATCAATAAGAAATTAATTTTCTAGGAATACTTTTCTGTCTAGTACAACTAAGTTCCCTTGAATACTCACTTATTTTAATTTGTCAACGTAAATCAGTCTGAAATAAGATTTATTTTTTAAACTTTGTTCTTGACTGTGGACATAAGTGACACTGACTGTCTGATGCTACTCTTTAAACACAAATACCTTGATTTTCTTCTTCAGACATATCAGATAGACTTTTATTTACAGTTTTCCAGTCATTTGAAGGAAACTTCTTTACTTCTAGAGAAACTTCTAGGCCATCTGTAGATAGTTTTTTAAGAACCTCTTCCTTTTTTTTTACCAAAACATCTACATTATTAACTCTCTAATACTGCCCCACACCTACATTTTAAGTGACTCTCTTTAAAGTTATGTCAACTATATTTTTTATCAGATTTAATGCTTAAATAATAGCCGTCAGTTTACCCTGTAAACAGTAGCAGAAAAGATTTAAAAATTTTTTCTTTTTATTAAGCTTAAAATTTATTTTTAAACAGCATTCTTTTTGGCTCATTTGCATATACAGAGGATTTGGGAAGTCTCAATAACTTTCTCAGAGGACTTTACTAGAATCTAATTGCTTAACATTTTGGATTCTCATATAACTGAATTTATATGACATCTAGATTATATTTTACAAACCTAAATTATATAAGTAATAAAAGTAGGAATCTTTATTGAAAAGCAAACTTACATATTTGATCCATGAGGCACAAATCCTGCTCCACCCCCAGCCCATCCAAAGTATAGGCTGCCTGAGGGCTTTTTGTCTTTTAAAATTTCATTGCTTTTGGATGTTTTAGTTTGTTTTAATTCCACTGCTGAAAAATTTGGCTTTACTTAAATATTTTAGCAACTTTGCCTGCCCTCCCTTAAAGCTTAAAACTTTATAATATTTAAAATATATGTATATCAGTAAATATATTTATTAATTTTTATTTGATAAAGCTTCCAACGTGATTTCAAGTAAATTATATCTGACTAATTAAAAATATTTATTTAAAGAATACAGAATAAATTCTTTAAATCACTCCAGGGCCCATGAGTGCTTCAAAAGCTATCAGTCTTAAAATTTAACTTGGAAAGATTATTATATATATATATATATATATATATATATATATATATACATATATATATTCCAAAGTTATATTATATGGTTTTTATAATTATTCTAAAAGATATCAATTAAATTTAAACTAGTTTTTATATTAAAAATTCGGTAGAGAGCACATAATTTGTTCTTTCTTTAATTAGACCATATGAAATATTATATTTTAGGATGAAGTTTTACCACACTTGGTATTAGTACATCAATATATTTTAAACTACTAATTTCTCTAGAAAAAAGACACAAATTATTTTCTCAAAAATAAATTTCTATACTTTATGCATTTTTTATCACAATTATATAATTTTTCCTAACTTAATTTGAACTTTAAAATCTTAGAAGCCTTGAATTTTATCTGGCAAGTTAAATACTTAGCATTTCTTACATTAGTAACATCTTTACATTTCCAAAAAGATATTTCAAAAATATAATAGATTCAATTCCGTCCTCTAGATGTTATATGCAAGGCAAACTTAGATTAACATTTTAGTATTTTGTCATTTAAAAATACCTAGATATTCAAT
>PVJN01030683.1:0-25434 GCA_004026805.1 Lasiurus borealis | reverse complement strand
GCAGTTGGCCGGCCTGCCTGCTGATCGAACTTCCAGTTGAGGGGACAATTTGCATATTAGCCTTTTATTATATGGGATATACACTGAGTGGCCAGATTATTATATGTTCAGAGATCATAATAATCTGGTCACTCAGTGTATATCCCTGAACTTAATTTGCTAGTGTTTTATTTAGAAGCTTTGTATCTATGATTGTAATTGGTATGGCTCTACTACAATTTTCTTCTCTACTTATTGGGTTTTGGCATTAAAGTTAAGATTCTTATAAAGTGAGGTGGTGTTTGTATTTGTTAGGGTAAAAGCTAAGTTCCTGTAATAAAACCCTACCCAAATACAGTTGCTTAAGTAAGATGGAAATGTACTTCTCATCCATAGCCTGGAAATGAATGCTTGGCAGCTCCTACCATTTTGGGTCTCTGCCATCTCCTCAGGTCTTCATCTATATTGCCAAAGGTGGCTCAGCTCTATGTCTGTGTTCCAGACCAGAGGAAGGGGGAAGCAGAGAAAATGGAGAGCAAACAATTTACCTTTTAAGTAAATAATCTGTTTCTTAAAATTCATATGTTGAAGTCCTAACCCCAGTACTTCAGAAGGTGACCTTATTTGAAAATAGTGATAGTGGGACTGTTGAGATTGTAGAGATAAAGTTGGGAGATACACAGAAAGTGGCAGATTGGATGGATGTCCGGGATGATGTTTAGTTCCTGGAAAAGAGGTGGAAGGTGGTACAACCTGCTGAGCTTAAAGAATGCAAGGGAAGGAGCATTATGGAAATTCCTTTTATTTTGCAGTTGTGCCAGGGGCTGATGCTGGAGGTTCTCTCTCAAGGTTCTGGTCCCATGACTCACCTGACAGAGGCATGTTTTTGAGTCCCTGCTTATGAGGACTAAAGTCTGGGGAGACAAGGATGGTCACCCTCAGACTGGGGCTCTTTGGAGTGAGCACTCATCAGTGAAGGAAATGTTAGTCTTCAGGGTCTGTGGGTGCTCAGATTCTACCAGGTTGGGTCTCTTTGAGAAAACTAGGGGTTGGGAGGTAGAGTGAGTCAAGTGTATGAGAAATAAAAAGACAGAGACAGGGCTAGGAACAAGGAATTCTGGTCTTTCTTTTCTTCAAGTTGGTCAGATTTCAGTCCTTTACCGCTCTGACTAGCAACAACTGTTTCTAAATGACCTTTATGACCTGGGATCTAGACTCTGACTACAGATGTCTCCCTCAGAGGGGGCAGATAATTAGAGAATTCAATGGCTGACTACCAATGAGTCTTGGAGTCAGGAGCATAAACCGCCTTCTCTGAGATCACACAGACGGTGTTCAGGAGGTCAGCCCTGTCTCTTCCTCCCGCTCCCTTTCTCTCTCCACCGGCTCTCAATCTCTCCCTGAACTTCTGGTCTCCTCCGCCTTCCAGTTAGCCAGGCCGGGTGTTGCCGCCTTCCTCCTGCCCAGGCTGTTATCTGACTTGGTAGCATTCTGGTCTGAGCAGGTTCCAGAAGCCCATCCGCGGAGCCCGGGGTTTCCAGAGGAGTCGGCTCCGACGCTAGAAGTGGGCTTTGTGAATGGCCAAGGCACAGGAAGCGGCGAGCTGGGGAACGAGCAGAAACATCCCTTTCTCTCTAGACCTCACCCCGAGCTCTTCCGGAAACAGATGGGTCCTGCTGTCACACGCTTGCTCACACTCTTTTCCTTATGGTTTATTTTAGACAGAAACAGAATAATAGGACGTTAGGACCTGTGAAATCATAATCCAAACCCTGCATTCCATGCATGAGGCCCTGGGGAAGGTGAAATCACTTATTCGAGGTCAAATTCAGAAACGTTTCACTCTGCTCCGTCCCCCCAGCCCACCTCTGGCAAGGGCTGTGGGTACTATTGTGAGTAGAGATATTGGCAGCCTTTGTGGGGAGGGCTAAATGCCCCCTGGGTCCGGGGGTGGGGGGACAGGCGGTGTAGGCTCTGCTTTTGGGGTCCACACGGTTCTCCGTAGCCACGAACACAGGACAGACTGCTCGTGTTCAGCGGGTCCCAGCCCCGCAGGCCCCTGCACCTGGGATTGGAAGAATGAATAGGGACCTTGTTTGGTAGGAATGTCTTCCCTCTGCTGTTTGCTTTGGGTTTTTTCCCTCTCCGTTCCTGGCTGCTAACCCAATATTTGGCTTTCTGTGAGCACTAAATATAATTCTTCATTTAACCCCCAGAATCATGGTTTCCTACCTGCTTCCCACAACCGGATCCATAGCCTGGAATGAAAACAGAACCCAGAGAGAGAGAGAGAGAGCATCAGCAGCTCAGGGCTGAGGAGGCAGCAGTTCCGGGGAGGGGAGGCGCAGAGGCAGGCAGGCAGGCAGGGAGGGAGGGAGGGAAGGAAGGAGGGAGCATCACCCACGCTGGGCATCGCTCAGACATCTCGAGAAAGGGAAGGATCCAGGGAGGGAGGTGACTCATGGACTTCTGTCCCCGCTCCTTGACACCAGGGCCCTGATCCTCTCCTCCCGGCCCCAAAGCAGGCCCTGGTGCCCGCCCACAGCGCCTCTGCACCCCGGCATGCCTTGCCAGGTTCAGGGAATAGTGAGGTCGAGCTGGGGCCCAGTGAAAACAAACAAAACTGCTCCTCAAGCTCGCCAGCCATCAGTCCACCCCCCTCCTCCCGCCCCCACCTGCAGGGCGCCTCTGGCCAGCTGCAGGCCTCCGGGACCCAGGGCCTCTGTGCGCTCCGCACCTTCCGGCTCTCCCCGCCCTGAACAGTCAAGGCAGCAGCAGCAGCAGCAGGGAGAGCTAGCACCAACCCATCAGCGGAACATTCCCCTCCGAGGCCTCCCGGGAGGAGCTGTTCCCGCAGCTGCTGTGGAATCGGGGGGCTCCTATGACACCTGGCTGTCAGGTCCCCCACCGGCTAAGCCCCCTGAGGCGGCTGCAGCCCGGCTCCACAGCGAGGGGCAGGCCCGCCTTGGTGCCCGGGGGAGAAATCCACGCGGGACGCGGTTTTCTAGATAAGGCAGCCCTGGGCGGTGCATTGGGTGTCCCTCTGGCTGAGCAGGAAAAGCGGAGACGGCTCCCCGCCGCCTGATTTACAGCCTGGGCGGATTTCTGACACACCAGCCGCTCCAGGGAGGGAGCGGGCTGCACTGTGGCTGTGCAGCTGCGGGGCTGCAGGCCTGCTTCCTTCGGGGGGTGAGGGAGCCTCCGTCCTGCCCAAACCACCCCGCACTACTCGCCCCCTCCCCCAACTCGACCCCTGACCCGCAGTGCGTCTGGCACCCCAGTGGGCCATGTTGGGGCCTGGGTTCCCCCTCCCCACACCCCCCGCAGGGGATGGCAGGGCAGGGGGCAGGCCATGCTGACTTTCCCCTTGTCCTTATGTCCCCTTCTGGGCCTGAACCTGCCTCCATAGCCTCACCTGTGTCTGGGGAGCACTGGCCAGGCACTGGACACTGAGGGAGGGGACAGGCCCACGCCTGCCTGAAACAAGAGGCAGAACGCCCGTAGCGCCATAAAACAGTTACAGATAAGGTGGCTGCCAAGGATGGAAAGATCCCTCTTGGCAGAGGGCAGAGGTGGCTTCTGGGGGGCAGGGGAGGGGGGAGGTGATAGTAATGTTTATGTCTGGGCCGGGAGACAGACTCCCTCCCGTGGATGTAGGTCTGTGGGAAATCCCCAGAGGACCCCGATCTAGAACTTTCCGTCTCCCTCCCCCACAAAAGCCTGCCTAGAGCATCTGCATCTCATCACCTTGAAAAGCAGTCAAACTCGCCTTCTGTCAGGAGCCACTGGGTTTCTTCAAGGCTGGCATCCGCGGTGCATCGCCCCTCTGCCCACCCCGCTCCCAACACGGGTGGGCTCCGCTCTCAGTGCGTGGGGCCTCAGTTCTACTCTCACCTCTTTTTTTAAAAAAATATACTTTATTGATCTTTTACAGAGAGGAAGGGAGAGGGATAGAGAGTTAGAAACATCGATGAGAGAGAGACATCAATCAGCTGCCTCCTGCACACCCCCCACTGGGGATGTGCCTGCAACCAGGATACATGCCCCCAATGGGAATCGAACCTGGGACCCTTCAGTCCGCATGCTGACGCTCTATCCACTGAGCCAAACTGGTTTCGGCTACTCTCACCTCTTGTGAGGGAGTCACAAGATTCTTCCTGCAAGAGTTTGTGAATTTGGCTGATCTGCGTAGCCTTGGGGAGCGGGCTCCCTTATCCACTCCCCCCTCCCAGAACTCTGTGCTCATTCTGTGCTCAGGGCGGTCTGTTCCGTGATGCTTGGTTTCCTCGCCACTCCTCCCAGCCCTTCACCCATCCAGGCCATGGGGAGGTCTCCTCTCTGGTCTCCATGGGACGCGTGTCCGGCACTGCTTCATTCTGCTCCCTCCTCCTGAGAGGGATGATGATGTCCCAGCCACTGAGCTGGGTGCTGGGGACACACAGATGAGTAGAAGACCTGCTAGCCTTCAGGGTCACAGCCCACTAATATTTGGAAAGGGCTTTCCAGGTTACCAAGCACTCAGACTTGCTTCCCTCTTCTCAAGTCTGGGAGGTAGGCGGGTAGGGTATCATGACCTCTTCCAGCAGAGACAGGTGACACACCCTCAGATTCTTAGTTGTTTCCCCACGTTCTTGCCATCAGCTAGTGGGACTTTGCTTTCAAGTCCTCCTCTTGTCACAGCGATTCCTTCGTAAATGACCAGCCTCCCTGGGTTGTTGTGAAGATCAAAATGTGTGATACAACTTGCCTCTGGCACACGGAAGGCCCACAGTCAGGTTTGCTTTCCTTTCTGGGGTGTAGGAGCCCGTTGTGTGTTTGTGTAGAATCTCCCCGAACATTGGTTCAGGTGGAAATTCCTGCTTCCAGCCCTCTCTCCTGGCCTTGCTTCTTTCTGAGGGGAAGGGAGAGGGAGGCTGAGATCAGGTCGGGGGGAGGCAGAGGATGCCACCCACGCCCTGGGAGAGATTCGGGGCGTTATTAATTCAGGAACCGCATCCTTGGCTCATCTCAGTGGGCAGAGGCTGGGGCAAGTTGGTATCCTGCCCCGCCTGCTGGCGGAGGCAGCTTGTGGATCTGGTGACAGATTCCTCGGAGGACATGAATGAAGTAATTGTGCAGTCCGTTATAGAAAAGATTCCAGATAGAGGAGATGTTTTCAGTGGCGATCACCCTGAGATGGAGGACTTCACCGAGTCAACAAACAGAGTTCCAGGCGCCGGCTTCACTCTGACGGTCCTGTGAGCACTTGTAAAGCTCCGAGGCCGTTCTTGGCTGGGACGGACCAGGCCTAAAAGCTTTTATTCTCTCCTCCGTTTCAATCACCCCCCCTACCTCCGGGAAGGATTCCTCTCTCAGATTCTTGGACAACAAAGGCAGCTAACGGAATCCTGGTGGGTGAGGTCCCAAACCAGAAAAATGGTTTTCTCAGAGCTCCATCCATAGATGCCCCTGCTGGCTCAGCGCTGGTTTTCAGAAACAACTGATGACCAGATGACAAGGGGTCTCTGAGGAATTCTGGGGGGCTTTGTGGGCAGAAGGGCCCTCCTCGCCTGCTGACCAGAGTGCAAGAGGAGAGCAGCGGGCTGGCTGAGTGCAGAGAAAGACTGGCAGAATGTTTGCTTGGTGAATATTGGATTTTTTTAAAAAAAGTATTTTGGAAGCTTGAAGTAAGGGTGGGTGGGTCAGAGTGATAGGGGACCTAGGAAAGTTGTGTGTCCCAGGCTTATCAACAATGAAGGGCAGGCCTTAGCTGCTTTGGCTCAGTGGATGGAGCATCAGCCCACAGACTGAAGGGTCCCAGGACTGCAGGGTCCCAGGTTTGATTCCCATGCATTCGGTGCAGGCTCAATCCCCACCCCAGTGTGGGGGTGTGTAGGAGGCAACCAATCGATGTCTCCCCCACACCCATGTTTCTCTCTCTGTTTCTCCCCCTCCCTTCCACTCTCTCTAAAAACTCAATGGAAAGTTATCCTCAGGTGAGGATTAACAAACAAACAAACAAACAAACAAAAAACAATGAAGGGCAGGCCACACCATGAGGCCCCGTTGGATGTTGTTGAGAACTGTAGGTGAAAAGGTCTAAGCATGAAGCAAGAATGGGATGGCAGTGGGACGTGGGTATGGGCATGGAGGGTGAGATGTGGAAATCGGAGGGGGAGACAGTGCTGGCCTGGAGATATCTGGAGGCGTGGCGGCGAATGGCCTTCTCTTCCAAACATTTAGGACGCCTGTCCCATCTTGCCTTAAGAAGGTGTTCCAAGACCCAATTATCCGGTAGTCCCAGAGATTGCCCAGGGATGGCGTGAGGATGGGTGAACTTGGCAGTGGACAGGACCCTCTAGCCCTAAGGTGCTCTGGGTGGTGCATTGGCCTGGGGTAGGATGAGGCAAGCCAGTGCCTTTCATGGAGACCACAGCCAGGCAGGGCAACCTGGTGCCTCTGAGGGGGGGCGAGGGAAGGGAGGTCAGAAACAGAAACTGTAATTAAATCTTTTTTTACCCACCCTCACCCCCAGCAGGAAGTTATTCTCGGTGCTCCGTGAGGGGGAAGGAGAGGTGGAGTATGAGCAAAAGGGCTGCTTTTGACCTGGTGGCCTTCCTGGTGATTGGGTGGAGAGGTTTTTCGACTGAAGAAGAGATTTCCTTGAGCACCTTCTGAAAATAGCCGACCAGGACCTGTAGTTTAACTCTTTCCAGATTCTGCCTTCACAGAGAGGAGGCCAACGCATGGAGCGCTCGCCTTCTCTGACTAACTCCAGCTGCCGGGTCTTCTTTGGCCGGATCTCAGGGTGCATGGAGACAATACCCTGCAGGGACAAATGGAGTTGCCCGACTTGTGTGGGCAGAGGCGGGTGTGGCTGTGGTCAGCCGGGGACTCGCTGTTTCTGATTGGTGGCTGTGCTTTCGCCGAGCAGGTCTTGGAAACATGCTCCCTCGGCAGCTCCTCCTCCTCCTCTTTCCCCCCCCGGAGTCAGACAAGAGCTAGAACTCCAGGTGTGAGGATGCTGAGTGAGAAAACAGAGGCCAAGGATTAGCTGTTTGCCAGCACTCCCCTTCCAGGCCTTCCTTCCAGGCGCTGTTGGGAAGAGCCATCTATTCCTCCCGCCTCATCCCCCTGTGTGTTCTCCACTCCATCAGCCCACCAGCCATCTCCTTCCCCCCCGACAGAGGAGCCAGGGCCAAGCGAGCGTGGCCAAGAGTGCAACTTGGTCCGGCCTCCTGGGGAAGGGATTCTGACATCTCCCATTTGACAAAAGCCAAAATCTACAAGACAAATAGAACATGGGGTTCAACTTCTTGGAGCAGGGGCTGAAAACACTTCACCTTCGAGAAGAAAGATTACCAGCTACTCAGGGAGCTGCCTCAAAACAGAGACTTAGGATGCTGTTCCGCTCTGACCGCTCCTCAGGACAAAATTCCCTTCCCCTCTGCATTTTTATAAAAGAGAAATCTCCATTTCGTTGGGAATGTCTCCCCGGTTTCGTTCCTTCCTCCTGGAACCCCTTCCCTCTCCTCCCCGCACCTGAGGAGCCAGCTGGAGCCTGAAGCGTTTCCCACATGTATACTGTACGTGCAATTTCCTTTCCACAATTAACAGTGAGTCATCCTGACCGTGGCAGCACGTGTGACTTCGCTGGCATCTCAGCTGTGGATGAATGGACTGGAGAGGGGAGGAGAGATCTGGCAGGGCCCTAATCCTTGACTCTGACTAGCCCTGCCCTTGCATCCTCACCCTCCACTTTCAACCACCTCTCACTCCTGCTGTCTTGTTCTTTTTAATATTGCTCTCTCTATCCTCTTCCTTCCACCCCTGCCACTCACCACCATCTTGGCGGAGGCTGCCCAGACACTAGCAATAGCCTCCTTACCCTTGGCTCCTTCATGACATCCCCACGTGGAGGCCAGAGTGATTTTTATAAACTTCAGTGTGGCCATGGTATCCTTGCTTGGAGCCCTTCTGCAGTCCCCACAGCCTTCACAATGACATCCAAGTGGTTCAGTGTGGCCCTTCTGAAAACTGCTAGGATTTGGACTTGGCTCCAAGAGCCTCATCTCTTGCCATTCCCACTGGAGTCCTGCTTTTGCAGAGTGTGCTCTCAGACTTGCTTCTGATCTCAGGCACACTCTCCTTCCCAGTGTGTGTGGTGCACACACTTGTCGGCACACATGGCCTGTGCCTGGTTCAACTCCCTTCAGGGACTACAGTTTCCAGGGAGGCTTTCCAGCTGCCCTCCACCCCAGCTGCTACATCCCACCCCGTACAAACACTCAGCTTAGGTGTCCCTCCATCTCTATTTTGGCCGCAGGTGACCACTCCTTGACAACTCTCATCTGTGATACTTTTCCATTGTCATTACCTCCCTAACACCCACTTTTCTTATTTTGGGCAATATGCTAATTACCCCGTTTTTATGTAAGGAATCTACCCCTCTGTGGATGTGCTTTGTGGAAAATCAACTTCATCTCATACTCTAAGTCTGGGGAAAATGGTTCTGGCATCAGCTAATTGGTTGAGGAGAGGGGATATAAACAAATTAAGCCAATGAATTTGGGGAGAATTTTGTTGGTAAGAAGTTTCCTTGGTTTCTTCCCTCGACTTGAGGGGAGCAGTATGAACCCCAGGAGTTTGGCAGTTGGCATAGGAAGAAAGCTAATCTTGGAGAAGGCAGACCTAAAAGAAAAAATAAAATAAAATAAAACAAAATAAAATAAATAAAACTAAATAAAATAAAATAATAAATAAATAAAATAATAAAATAAAATATAAAATAAATAAATAAATAAATAAATAAATAAATAAATAAATAAAATAAAGAAACTGTTAGGTTTTTTCCGCCGCCACGAGGAAAAACCATGAGTCCAAACAGAGACCGAATTAAACAAGCTTTATTGGGAGCACACGGGCGGGTTCACCTGCTTGGAGAGGGGAGCAGGAGAAGCCGTGCCAAAACTGGGGCAGGGGTAAGTTTTTATACTTTTCAGAGGCTGCCATTATTGGCAGAAACTGGTGGCAGTTAGGGCTTTCTGGAGTCAGGTGACGCCTGGGGTCTGTTCTGCGGTGTGGCTATTTCCTGGAACTGTTTGTCAGGCAGGGATTCTCCACCGGGATGTGACGGTTTTGGAATGTTGATGTTGAAAGGTCAATTTTGCAAGGTGGGGGTTACCTTTCCACCTCTGGGGCAGGGCGCCAGCGAAGGCCAGACATTCTGGACTCTCTATGATGGGATAAGAGGGCTATGTGATCATCTGGCTACTTCCTGCTGATGAGGAACGTCGCAGGGTGGGGTGGGGGATAGAGAGACTCTGGATGTTCCGTGCTGCTGGGCAAATGCCACAGAGGGAAGAGAAAAGAAAAAAACAGGTTATATTGCATTTTTGTATGTATGCGTAGTCTGGGGTTGTTTACCTGGGTAAACAACTACCTGGGTTGTTCAGTATAAGGGCCAGTTGAGAGAGCTTCCGGGTTGAGGGCTAGGTATAGTTCTCCAACCTTCGTATTTGTGAGGGCCATCCCAGGTAGTCCAGTTGATAATATCTTCCTCCCCCCAGGTTCGTTTTATCTGAAAGGACCAGAAACCCTTCTGGCTGTTATGCCTGGGGCTCCGGGGAGGTGGAGAAGCAGGATCGAGAGTGAAGTGTAGGGTAAGAGGCCCAGTAGGCGTGGTCTTCCATTTCGCTGGGGGGTCATCATGAGAGGGGGCCGAGCTCGGTTTCTTGACATGAGAACGGTGAATCCAGGAGGCGATGCCGAGGCCCTTACTGCCGAAGGTGTGGTTAAAATGACAGTGTATGGGCCTTCCCACCGGGGAGTCAGTGGTTTGGAGAAGAGAGACTTAATCGGTACCTGATCTCCCAGGATGAGGGAGACCGGGGCCTGATCTCCCAGGGTAGGTTCGGGGATAGCGGAGTTGGCGTGTTCCCTGAGGAGATCCCTCAGCAGAGAGAGATAGGGAAGAGAGGAGGCCAGTGGGGGCGTAGACGGGGGCGGGAGTGAGGATAGCAGGAAGGGGCGCCCGTACAAGAGCTCAAAGGGACTGAGGTGCGAGGGTCCCCTTGGTGAGGCTCTGAGTCTGGCTAGAGCCATCGGGAGGAGCCTGGGCCCTGAGAGGCAAAGCTGGAGACTAAGTTTAGTTAACTGTTCCTTTATCAGGCCACTAGCCCTTTCTACCTTTCCCGATGACTGAGGGTGATAGGCAGAGTGGAGTTACCAGGCAATTCCTAGAGAGGAAGAAACGGCCTCCGTGATCTTGGAGATGAAAGCAGGGCCGTTATCCGACTGGAGACGCAGGGAGACCAAAACGAGGAATGATGTCCCTGATGAGAAGGGTGGATACTACCTCGGCTGTCTCTGAAGATGATGGGAAGGCCTCAATCCATCCTGAAAAGGTATCAGCTATGGTGAGAAGGTATTTCAGAGTTTTGTCCTTGGGCATGTGTATGAAGTCAACCTGCCAGTCCTGTCCGGGCAGGTGTCCTCGCATTTGGTGAAGCGTCCGCCGGACGTGACAGGCTCCTTGGCTGTTAGTGCGGGAGCAGACCGAGCAGGAGGCGTGGACCTCATCGATGGTCTCTCGAAGTCCCAAGGAGAGAAAAATGGCGGAGAGAAAGCGGTGGAGGGCCACTGGGCTGATATGGAGGGAGTTGTGGATGTCCGAAATTCTTCAGTGTCTTTGCGACCCCGGGAGGACTAAGAGCCCTTCAAGAAACGCCCAGCCATCCCCAACCCAGCTATCAGGGGAGTCTTGATGGACTCTTAGTTCACTCTCAGAATACTGGGGCTTGTAGGTACGAGAGAGGAAGCAGACATGCCTGGCGGATTGGGGAGAGGCTGTCGTTGTGAGTGATCTGGGAGCATGGTCGGCCAGGGGATTTCCCACAGCCCCCGGGGTGGTAGGCGGCTGCTGGCCTTTGCAGTGGATGATGGCTACTTTGGAAGGTAATTGGACGGCCTCCAGAAGTTTGGCAATTGACTGGCCGTTTAAAACTGGGGTGCCCTCAGTGGTCAGGAATCCTCTCTCCTTCCACGTCAGACAGTGCGAGTGGGCTCTGAGAAAGGAATATTTGGAGTCCGTGTGTATGTTAACTTCCTTTCCTTTGGCCCGTGTCAGAGCCACTAATTCTGCTTGCTGGGAGGTGGTTCCTGGAGGGAGAGGTCCTGCCTCCAAGACAGTTTGGTCGCAGACTATGGCGTAGGCCGCCCGTCTGTCCCCGGAGGGGTCTGTGGTCGAGCTGCCATCCACAAACAGGGTGTGTTGTGGATTAGGTAGGGGCTGATCAGTAAGGTCTGCTCCAGGGGAACGGCAGGCCTCGAGGACTTCTGGGCATGAATGAAAGGGTCCCTCCTTCCCTGGAGTAGGGAGGAGAGTGGCAGGGTTAAGGGCAGGGCAACTAGCCAGGGTGATGGTTGGGTTTCCTAGTAAAAGGAGGTGGAAGAGTTGGACCCGAGAGGGCCCAAGGTGTGCCAAGGCTTGGGGTGACAGAAGATCCGGGAGGCGATGAGGAGAGAAGACCTTTAGCGGTTGATGGAGGTTGATTTTTAAAGCCTCAGTAGTCAGCTCAGCGGCCTCAGCCAGGGCACGGAGGCACGGTTGCCATCCCCTGACTGTGGGGTGGATTTGCTTAGATGGGTAGGCTATTGGAACCAGTGTCTTTCCTACCGGCTGGGCGAGGACTCACACCGCCAAATGTTGCCTTCCATCAGTGTGTAAGTGAAAAGGGCGGTTAGGGTTAGGTAAAGCCAGAGCCGGGGCCTCAATGAGGGTTTTGAGGAGCCTGTTGAAAGCCCCTCTTACTTCCTCCGGCGAGGTAAGTGGGCCTACTGGTGTTTCCTTGGCTGCCTGGTACAGAGGTTGGGCTAAAAGGGCAAAGTTAGGGATCCATTGTCTGAAAAATCCCGACAAGCCAAGGAAGGACTGTATTTTCCGCGGCCGTGGTGGGTGGGAGAAGTCCCCTGAGAGCCTGGATCCTGTCTGGAGTAACAGCCCGCCCCAGGTATGTGACCGAGGGAGAAGCAATTTGTGCCTTTTAATCATCCCTCACAATCCTGCGCCTTTTCCGTATTCCCTATCTTGGTTATTAACACAACTATCTTCTCTGCTGATCCAGCTGGAAGCTGGATGTTATCTTCCTTCTTGCATTTCCACCACCCATCCATTTAGACCCCACATCCTGCCTATTGTCTCTCCTTAAGTCCATCAAAGAGGCTCTTTCTGTTGTATCCACACCCCATGGTTTTAGTTCAGTTGTCCCTCATCTGTCACCAGGCAAAAGCAGGGTCCTCCAACTCTGTCCAGTCACTTTCTAAAATGTAAATCTGACCATGCCTGGACTCTGCTAAAGCAGACCCGTTCTCCTTTCCCATCTAAGCTCCAGCTCCCAGAACCATCATTGTTCTAGGCCTTCTAATCTTCTGGAAGGGTCTAGGTCAAGCATGTCAATGCGGCCCACAACAAATATTTTTGTGGCCCAGCCAATACAACAGTATGTAAGAAGCGTTTTAACAAAAATTTCGTAACTTAAATTTTACAATATCCTGTTACACATAATTATTAATAATGAACTACAATGGTCACTAATGACTGATTACTATAATCGTGTTGCATTCATTTCCCTTACATCCAGGCGCATCATTTCTCTCCACTAATGCTAGCAGCGAATATTTGAGCAGCCGATTGCCATGTCATTAGTCTTGTACTGACTTGTTTGGTGTGAACAAAAGGAAATATTTTGCTTTTGGAGAACAAGAAAGATAGGTTTATTTGCCTTATGTCTATTAATTTGCGCAGTTATTCAGTGTCTGGTAAGTTAATGTTCAAGAAAAATATTACTTTTTGTTAAAATATTCTATTATTTTGTGTTAACTATTACTCATTTATTTCAGCCCTTTGTATTCAGCATGTCTCTATCGAAATAAACCTACATTTCCATGAAAATTGAAGCTTTTGTTTTTTGCGGCCCACATAAACTTAAACCTTATTTACTTGGCCCGTGTTAGCCTTTGAGTTTGAGATGCTTGTTCTAGGTCCTCCAGGCCGTTGCCTATGCCCCTTCCCCTATTTTTAGCACTTATTCCCCTTCCCCACCCCCGCCCTTACTCCTTTTATCAAATTTTTGTCTCCTCTTAGCTGCTCACTTCTGTGTCCAGTAGGCATCCATGCTGACCTCTCTCCCAATCTTATCACATCACGTCAACTTCGCTCCTTGAGGTCAAGGACAGGGAAATCCCAGTCCATCCCATGTGCCTCACACACAATGGAGGACCTAATTCTAGCATCCGCTCCTCACTCCTGCCTCAGGCTGTGAGCTCCGGGAGGATGAAGGTGTCTGGTACCCTCAGTCCCCAGCAAGCCTGTGGCCTTGAGCAAGTGCTCCGCTGGTGTCTTGCCAAGCCAAGGAATGAACAAATGAGCGAACTAGGAAGCTTACCCCAGAAGCAGCTACCTGCAGCGCCGTCCTTTCTGGGAGACCAGCAGCCCCACCGGGCCCTGAGGTGAGCTTCTGCTGTCGGGGAGAGCGTGGTGACATATGTAAGGGGGCTGAATGGTCCTGCATGGCCCTCTGATGGGCAGCGGCAGCAGGTGTGAAGAGGAAAGGAGCCGTGTTATCCTCAGACCCAGGTCTATGGGGGCCTTTTCTGGGCAGTTAAGACCGCTTTGATCTCGGGACTCCCCGCCCCCATGCTGTTCTCGGCTTTAGGGAGCAGAAACAGAGAAACTCCTCGGCTGTTGGAGAGAGGGCACCCGTTCTGAATTATGCTCCGGCGACCTTCACTGCTCTCCTCCTTGTGTCCTTGCTCCCTGTCCCCTTCCCTGCCCCCATTCTGCGAGGCCTCATTCGAGCCCGTGTTTCTCATGAGGCTTTCGGGGACACCAGCACCTGACCCCTCTCTGCGGGGGGGACCGGAGGCTCCATTTCGTTTTCAGGCGGGTCTCTGGGCCTGAGCACCTGATAAGCCCACGTGCTTGTGGGAATGTGGGGATGGGGGAGCCTGACGCTGATCAGCTGATCCCAGGGCCGCTGCCGCTGCTGGGGAGAGGGCACCAGCTCTGAATGAGGAGTTCGGAGTGAGGATGAAAACTACTGATAATAACAACCACATGATGGGAACTCACCAGGATGCCTAATTCTCTTTCCAGCAGGCCCTCTTAATGAGGTCACATTCTGTGGAGCGGATGGGATTTCCAGGCCCTCTTCTCCTGCCCCTGCCTCCCGCAGCAGGGACTGGATTCAGCACAGCTCGGCAGGGTGTCAGGGGGCCCCCGGGCGGGGCTGACACCAACACAGGCCGGGTGCTGGGAGGCAGGGCTCAGGCATTGTGGCAGGTTCGATCTCCATCTGTGTTCTCACCCAGGGAGTGACTCAGGCAATCCTTCCCCCGCCCCCCATGTCCCCCATCCCTGCTCTTTGATGGTGGAGAAGTGAGGGGGATTTGGGGCTCAGGACAGCAGGGAGCTGCACAGAAGGGAGCTTAGGTCACGCAGAACTCAGCCAGAGGCAGCTCAGAGGCCACTTGGAGCCGTGTCAGTCTGCTGCTGCTCTGTAGTCATGAGTGACCACACGGGCCTCTCCCCGCTGCGGCCGTGGGTGTGTTCCTGCCCAGGGCCCAGCCCCCGCAGCATTGCGCAGCGGTTCTGTTTATTATTGCTGCCTTTCCCCCTCTTCCCTGCCCCCTCCTCCCGGCCTCCCTTCTGCTTTCACCGGATTCCAAGCACCACCCTCTTTCTCCCCGAGAGAAGGCTCACACAGCCTCACTGTTCCTAGAGATATCTGCATTTTATGAGGGCCTCTCAAGGCCAAAGGTCTTTAAGAAATGCAATAATATTGGCAGAATCTGACAGGCTGTTTTGGAGGAGATTAAAAGACAAGATGGCCTCCCTCCCTTCCCTTCCTCCTTCCCTCCTTCCTTCCAGGGCATGCTTTGGGTTAGTGCTCGGCAAACTCGTTAGTCGACAGAACCAAAGATCAACAGTACAACGACTGAAATTTCTTTGGAGAGCCACATTTTTAAAACTTAAACTTCTTCTAACGCCACTTCTTCAAAATAGACTTGCCCAGGCCGTGGTATTTTATGGAAGAGCCACACTCAAGGGGCCCCAGAGCCACATGTGGCTCGAGAGCCACAGTTTGTCGAGCCACGGGGTTAGGCCCTGAGCTTGACCCTGGGCATGCAAAGGCATCTGAGACCTGGCTCTTGCCTTAAAGAAGCCCTCACTCCCACTCCACACCCAGCTCCCTGCTTTAATCAAGCACATACTAGTCTTCCCAGAGGAATGAGGTTGGGGATAAAGTCTCTTCTCCCTAGAATTGGGCTCTGGATCACACTGAGCCTTAAATGTGCTCCCCCTGGGGTGGCTCAACCCTGGTGGACAGGATTCCAGTCCGGGTGGTGTGTGTGTGTGTGTGTGTGTGTGTGTGTGTGTGTGTGTATGTCCCAGCCCAGTTTGCTGGGGCTGAAGGCTCCCGGCAAACAGGAGGAGTTTCCTGAGTGTGGACCTTGTTAGGGATGGTCAGGGGCAGCTCAGTGTGGGGATAAGCCAGCATCACCCAGAGCTGGGAGGCAGGGACCTAGATGCTTTCAGCCGGGTGCTCTCCTGGCTTCCGTGACTTGGAAGAGGCTGGTGGGGGAGGGGCAAGAAGCGGCATTTGGCGCTGCTTCAGGCAAGTCCCCAGAGCTGCTGTGGGCTGTGGCAGCCTGCATTCCAGGGCCTGAGCCCTCCCAACACGCCGCCATCAAGCACCTGCCCTGTCCTGCATCCCGTTGCTGAAGAACCTTGCTGGCCACGGCAGACTGGCTATACAACTAACCAGCACACAGTGAAATCACAGGGTTTCTCCTTTAAAAAAGTGAGCTAGACCTCGAGGTGGCAACAGTGCGGGCCCTTCCAAGTGCCAGTGTCTGCTTCTCCAGGGACATGTTGGGCCATCTCGGAAAACAACTCGAAATGAGGACATTCAGGGCCCGGTGACAGTCCTGCCTGACACTCTCCATTGAGGAGTGGATCGGCGACCACCTGGTCCAGTTCCCTCCTGAAAGGGAGTTTCCTTGGCTTTTCCTCTCACTTGTGTTTTCTTTAGAATTTTCAAGTCGGGGACCTGGGAAGCGAGAGTGGGGGCAGGGAGAGGTGGGCCGGGAGGATGGAGTATGTTCGAGGCAGAGAAGCAATCTAAAGAAGGAATGGCGGCATACAATTTGGGTTTGGTTTTCTATTAACCTCTGCCCCAACCTTGGGGGGGGAGGATGGGGCGCCTCTGGGTGCAGTTCCTGTTGTTTGGGTGACTCAAGGATCCAGGTAATCTTTTGGCTGCTTTCCCTATGCAGACCTTTGTCATCTACCCTGATGCCCGGGAGGGAAGATAAACAGTGTGGAGTGCCTGGGAGCTGGTGCTGAGAGCGGAGATGGAAGTTCAATGGGCTGTTATCAGGCAGGTACCCACGGTGCTGCACGTCCCTCTCCAAGAAGATAGGACGTGAGAAGAGAAATGCCTCAAAGCAGGAAGGGCTGGATTTACAGAACCAGTGGGCCGCAGGGTTCAGGCTGACTCAGCGGCACCGATGGGGGAAGGAAGAGGTGGAAAAGTTGCCCTCCTCTGCAGGACTGTCAACCATCCGCGTTGACAGTTAATCCAGAACTATTTGCTGCAGGCCTCCGGAGTGGCCGGTGCTGTGGGGGATACTGAGGGGTGTCAGTCCTACCTGCTTCCTATGAGCTCACAGCCGGTGACCACACTGGCCTCACCTCCTTGGGGACTGGGGCTGTGCGCTGGGCAGGGCCTGGCACATGGAATGTGCTGAAGAGAGGCGGATGGACTGAATTAAACTGGAAAAGTGGTGGCAAGCTGTAGCTGAGACAATGAGCTCTTCAGGGTTCAGACAATAGGAATTCAGCACGATGAAAGATGACTTCCATTTGCTTGAGGTGGGGCTTTGAGCTGAATCTTTTCTTTGAACTTATACTTCCTGGTACGGAGCTGCCTCTTGAAGGATTTAGATTTGCTGGAAGCTGGAAAGAGTTGCGGGGGCGGGGAGGGAGGTAGGGGGCGGGGTGTGTCAGGCAATGCAGGGCAGAGATGAGAAGAGAAGTGTTGGCAGGAGGCTGACATGGCTTCTAATGCTGCTGGATTTTGTGGCTTTGGGTAAGTCACTTCACTTTTCTGAGCTTCATTTTTCCTCATGGATATGGGGAGAAATAGTACCTGCCCCCCCAAATTGCTATGAGGATTACCTAAAATATTCCCCCCAAAAGTACTTAACAGTGTGCCTGAAATATAATAGATATTCAGGAATTGGCAGCAGCTTTTTGAACAAGGAAGGGAGGCAACCATTTCTGTTTTACTGGGGTTTATGTAGGGACATAAAGCGTTACATTTTATGATGACGCTAGCCTGCAAAGGGTCTTGAATGGCAGGATCAGAAAACAAGCTTTTTTTTTTGGAGGAGATCACAAAAAGGTAGTGATCTCTGAGTTCCGAGAGTTACCACTTTTGCTCTAACTAGTTCCATCAAGTCATTCTAATGTTGGAACTAACACACTGTGTCCTCTACCTGTTTACCATATTCTTTCTGCCGATTAGTTTTGCAGGCAATACATTTTGCCTAAATTTGGAAATAATCACGGAATCTGCGGACTGTATGAGCAAAGAAGTTATTAGAAATTGAAAGGGGAAACCCTTGGAATCTTAATGATAAAATGGTCATAATCCTAGGCTTTGCCTGGTTTCCACCTATGGTGAGGCACAGCAGTCATGAGAAGGTGTGATGTTCCCGCCTCTGCCTCCAGGTGGGAGGGAACAGACAGCCCAGCAGAGCCCTTTGCCACTCATTCTCCTGACTCTTGATGATCAGAAGGGAAAGAATTTCTTTTAACAAGATCGTCACATTTCACCTCCTTTCGGAAATGTTATCTAGGAATGTACATCAACATGTAAAATGTGCATCTCATTTGGCCCAGTATTCCATTTCTGGGAATTCATTTCAAGGAATATCCACTGTGGTATTGTTCAGAATAGCAAAAACATGAAAACAACTAAAAAACAAACAAACACCTTTCACATGGCATAAAATTGAGGGTTTACCTATTCAATAGAGTATTAAGCCATTATTAAAAATGGTATGCATCTATACGTATATGGTCATCCAAAGCAACTCATGATAAAATGTCAACGAAAAAAACAAGTGTCAGAACAGTATATTTAGTTAATGAAATACATACATGCAATTACATTTCTTTTTATATATATGTGTGTTAAAACTCGGAAAGACTATACAACCAACCTATTATAGTGGCAATCTTTGGGAAATGGGTTATGAGATGTTCAATGTTTACTATAATATTTTTGTATTATATGCATTTTAACAATGTGTCACATTTCTCATAAGAAAAATATATTTATAATTTGAAAAACATTTTTGTGCATTTTTTTGTGAAATTGGAAAGGGAAAAAAATCAGTAAATGCCTTGAAAAGTGTCTGGTTTGAGAGTAAACAATGTGAAAAAGAGATGTTTCGATGGTTGGCATAATCAAAGTCAATACCAACCTAAGAAAAAAATTATGTTCATTATAAGTTATTTTTGAAGATTGTTCCTATCAACAGACAAGTTGTGATTAAAGTTAAACAGTTAAAATTCACATGAATGTTATGAGGATGGTACATGTTACCTTCTCTCTATCTGCCTTACCTCCCAGAGTCCCTTGAGAAGTCAGGGTTGAACAGGACCTGGGACTCAGTGGCGTTCAGCGGCCCTGTCTATCAGTGTCACATCTCAAGAGGTCAGGATCCCACACTGAATTAAGGAGGGTCATGAGAAATGTGCTACCTCACTCCTTCAGCAGACCTCGTCTTGGCCACACGTCAACAGGTAAGTATTTAATTGAACAGAGTACATACTGGTACATGCCCCCATGCGCTGAGGAGATAGATCTGAAGGGGAAAAAGGTTCTTGCTCCCAAGGAGCTTGAAGTCACCTCCTTCTAGGGCACCGTCAGTATTGGACTCTCAATTCACCTAGCAGGTTGTTGACCAACACATACATTAAGGAATCCAGCCAGGGGAGTTGGGGAAGGGGAGGGAATGGCCGAGTGGGCAAGAATATCTTTCCTGGAGATGATTAAGGTTGGGAGGCATACACTCCTTCCTTGAGATGCAGTAGGTGTAATTTTGGAGGTGAGGTTGTGGTGCCTCTGAGAATTAGAATGTCAGGTGTAAAGTATGAGGCAGCGTCATGTGGTGACTAAAAGCAGACCTACTTGGTTTGGATTCTGACTCTGCTATTAACTGAGTGGCTCTGGGCAAGTGATCTAATCTCTGTAAGCTCTAATTTTTTCACTTGTTGTAACTCATATATAAGTAAAGCACTGTGCATAATGTTACTTCTCTTAACAACTTTTCCAGTTAGGCATTATGTTATGATACTCATTTGACAGAAAATGAAACTAAGCTTAAGCTCTTATTTTCCTATCAGCCCTCCTCCCAAACCTGCTCCTTACACCTACCCGACTCCTCTAGCTCTCCAATCCTGCTCCTCTATCCTCTAAACATACGTATACATGGTCTTACTCATTCACTCTTCTTTCACATTTTGTGTGAAAGACAATATTGAGCTCTCACGTCCTGGAGACTAGAGAGAAGAGCTGGAAGGAGTCAGAGGAGACAAGTGAGAATGAAGAGATGAGTCAGGAGTGAGAATGTCTAAAAAGCAGAGGGACAATAGCATCTCTGGGATTGAAGGCTCAGCACAAATAGAACTAAAGGCAACATTTTCCAAATGGGACAGGAGCCTAGAGCACGAGTGTGGACTTGGGAGAGAATGGGTGGGCTGGAAGGAGCGAAGGGCAACCAGGTGCCTTGTAGAACCATGTGGGCGAGGGAACCGTGCACTGGGAAGGAGCATAGACAACAGACCGATGGACAGTTAGAGGTATCGAAGTAAGGGGAGATGGCCAGAATCTAATGACATCATGTCCTTATCATTGCAGGACCCCAAACTCTAGGGTTACATAGGGGATATTTGAGCATGGAATAAGGGGTTATGGGTTTATTACTTTCTCCTCCTCCTCTTCCTCCTCCTCCTCCTTCTTCACTTGCAAGGATTTAATTTACAAATCCGATTATTTTCTTTTCTTCTGTCACATGTTCCTTTTCTCGGTTATTATGCACATGATGGCCTCTCTAGGAAATGAATACACAAGTGAGCTGCCTGTTCCAGGATCCACACATCATTTTCATTAAAGGAAGATTGTGAGGGAAGTCTGCAGACACCTGCTCTGAAGCTGGCCTGTGGCGCTGGGGTGATTACTCAGCTGGAGCAGCTATGTGAAAGGGGAGAATCACAGTGTGACAAAGGGGCCCTCCACACCCAGCGGCCCAGAAGGTGCTGAGAGAAGGTAGCTTCAGCTCTTGGTTTTGCTGGAGGAGGGTGGCGGTCAACTGGAAGGTGAAGGGAGGGCATGTGTGGGCCCGGGGTTCATGTTGGCTTAGTGTAGAGCTTGACCTAACCTCTTTCAACTTGGGATTGTGAGCCTCCATTTCCTCTTTAAACAGAAGTAGTAACAGTAACATATATGAAGTAGCTGACCCAATATGGTCTGACTGAGGGATACTCAATAAGTGCCTTCTTCCCTCCTCTTTTGAGCGTTCTCTGAGGCTGATAATCTTTGTGGGTCCACACTTTCTCGTCTCCTGATATGCTTGGCAACTAGTGGATAGTTATTCAAAGCTCAAAGCTGCCAGAGTCGTCCTCTGCCAACTCCTGCTTTCTGGCAAGGCCCACCTGGCTATCTTCTGTCTGGGCAGGTGAGATGGAGGCAGCAGATGGGTAAGTTATTTTTAGCATCCCACATACGATGATGTATGTGACTTGTAAGGCCACATACGTGCACTGATGCTTACCAGACATATGCACACAGATCCAGCGTGTGGTGAAGGAGACATTTCAGTAGGGTGGTGCCAGGAACGGGGCCTCTTACTGGACCAGGCAGAGCGCAAGCATTCACATTCTGCAGTTTGCTCCAGCTAGGCATCAGGTTGAAGTCCCATGCTGTGGAATTTTATTCTTGAAGGTGACACCTTTTCACACAGCTCTGTCTGTTTGCACACAGCACCATCCCTCCCTACACTTTTTGTCCTTAGCCTGGTGTTTTCATACCAACCTTTCTCTGATACCTGGGGCAGTGTTAGGCATCCCAAGGGGCTCCCATAGCATCTCTGTTACAGCCCTTCACACACACTATTGTTAACATACGCTATTAACATACACGATGACTAAATCATCTACCTCTTAAAGCAATCCAGAGACTTTGAGGAGGCTAGGACACTGCCTGATTCTTGTTTGAAGCTCCTGCCTGGTACATCACACAGTACTTGGTACAGGGTAGGTGATTGTGGAATGAATGAATGATATAAATTTTCAGTTTTGTGACATCTTTCCTTGCTCTTGGTTCCCACGAAACACTCTTTGATTTTGCATTGTTTTTTAAAATAAAAACGAACTCAAATATTCAAATTCCTTTCATTTTAAGAATTTTAGTCACTCACTGAAGCCATTGGAGATCTAGGAAATCCAAAATAAAAATTCAGACTGTTATTCGTGAGTTAGAAGACACTTGTCTCAGGGTTTCCAGCTGTCAGCAGAGTGGAGGGACCCAAGCAAAATAGTGAAGGAACACAGAATGTCTAGGATGACCTGCTCCTGACCGAAACTCCTGCCCCGGATCACTGGAGGGCTGGCTGGCTGGGATTCATTCCCAGAAAAGAACAGTCTTCATAATGGGCTAAAGCAGCCCTGGAAAAGCGAGGCCCAAGGAGTTCAGGTTTCCATTTGGCCTTTGGGCCTCCTCCAACCTGGGCTTGAATGTATCTCATTCAATTGGATGGTTATGTATCTCATCTTCCCCCAGCACCCACCTGGGAAAGGCCTATCAATACATCCAAGGGGTCAGGGCAGAATGGAGTGGCTGAGGGGGGTCCCTGCTATGGCTGGATTCCTCCACTCGGGACATGGGGCACTTCTGCTGTGGTTGCTGAGCTAGAAGGCCAACCTATAGACTCACAGATAAACTGATGAGGTCTCCACCGCCTCAGAAGGGATCGGGATTTACTGGCGTTAGATGTTCAAAAATGTTCCAGGGAACACCGGGCATTTTAAGGGGAGAGGTGTACAGATTTAAAAGAATTAGAAGAAAAATAAAGTCCTAACTTAGACTCAAGGATTTTCAAGAGCCTGGTAATCACCAGGGCTCCAGCCGCCGAGGGGTGAGAACCTGCCTCAAGTCCTGGCCCTGGGTTTTCCTCATTGCATCAACAAAATGAGATACCAGAAGCTCTGAGAATATGCTACTTCAGAGGTTGAAATTATAGACTCATAGCAGCCAAAACGGCTATTTGTGGTAATAACTATTCTAGCGCAGGTTGCAGAAGCCTAGAAAATGTTGCCCTTGTTTGAAATCTTCCCCTGATCCCCACCCCATCACCGCCCCAGTGCTGAGCAGGTTGGGAAGCAGAGTGACTATTTTCTGTTTGTTTGTATTTCAGAGCCAAGCTGTCTGGGACTGCTGTCTGGGAGAAGCCTCTTTCCCATCCCATCCAGCGTACCCAACAATCAGGAGCCATTGCCCGACCCGGGGCTGCCTGGATAAACATTTATAAGATCTTGAGAGATCATTAGCGGCAGGAGAGGGCGGTATGGGAGGGTGGCTGGGGGGAGGACGTGCAGAGGATATCTCTGTTTGAACCTCTGACAGTCACGCTAGCTCCGAATCCGAACTCACTTGTTGCCCCTTAACTCACAGGGATTCTAATGATGCATTGGGACAGAGAGAACAATTTAAATCGGAGGTCCTCAACCTTGTCTGCACCTACTCACCAAGGAACTTTAATAATCCAGATGTCCAGGCTGCGGTCCAGAGGGTTAAATCGGAAACTCCGGGGTGGGGCCCACACATCTGTGTTTGGAGAGCTCCCCAGGTGATTCTGATGTGCAGTCTGGGTTGAGACCCTCTGGCTTAAATGACTCGTGGGGTTCCTGCCAGCCATTCTACTCGTGCCTGAGAGCCCCGGAGATGGAGGATATTATTCTTGTGGGGGCCCCATTCCTCGTGTTTCTCCCACGTTGAGTATAGCTCCGGGCTGAGAGTGGTTCTGGAGCTGAAAGATCCATTGAATTCAACCAGAGCAACTGGACTTACCGAGATACCAAAGGATCTTTCAAGTAGGATGTTGACCAAAGAGATTTTACTTACATCCAGACTTTCAAACCGAAGCCTCTCCTGACTCCCTGCATCCCCTTTCTCAGAGGGTAGTTAACCATTCACCGGGTCCCTGGTGGAAATCCAGACATTGTCTTCGTCTTCTTATGATTCCTCAGCCCCTAAGGCAGTAGTTCTCAACCTTCCTAATGCCGCGACCCTTTAAGACAGCTCCTCATGCGGTGGTGACCCCCAACCATATAATTATTTCCGTTGCTACTTCATAACTGTAATTTTGCTACTGTTATGAACTGTAATGTAAATATCTGATATGCAAAATGTATTTTCATTGTTACAAATGGAACATAATTAAAGCATAGTTATTAATCACAAAAACAATATGTAATTATATATTGTAAAATATTTGTTTCTAATTACAAATAAATGAAATTTTGTCTTGAATCGTGGTGTAGCATGGGTAACAGTCTTCATATGACAACAGTAAACTACATTGCTACACTTTGCTACACCGAGGAGCAGTCTGTTGGTTCCTAATACCATGGGAAATAGGTGTTTTCCGCTGGTCTTAGGGGACCCCTGTGAAAGGGTCGTTCGACCCCCAAAGGGGTCTCGACCCACAGGTTGAGAACCGCTGCCCTAAGGGGTCCCCAGGTCTCATAGACGCTACTTCCCAATCTTCCTCAATGCCCTCTGGCCCTTGGGTTGGTCCCTTGTCTCCCATCTGCTACTATCACCTCCTAACTGGCCTCCCTGTCTCTAGTCTCATTGTTCCCTGCTTCATTGCCTGCCAGCCTTCACAGCGAACAATCCGGATAAAAACTGCCCATGTAGTCCTCCGCTTAAAACCCATCAGCAGTTTCCTGTGGCTTTCAAATAAAGCTTAAATGTCTTGTTGTTGCCCTCTGCGTCTGACTGCCAGCACCTTCCCAGCCTCAGCTCCCATCACACCCTCGTAAGGACCCTACGCTTTGATGCCAGAACTTGGCTTTTTCAAGAGACTTTGCTGTGAGTGTTCCCTCTGCGAGTATTCCTTTCTCCCTCCTGCTAGACTCCTCCCTACTTGTCTCTCAACAGGCAGCCCCTGTGTCTGCCTCTAGTGCCTGTTCCTCACGCCCCTGCTCCGTGCGCCTCGCTCCGGTGAGGCACTTGCCAATGGTATGGTGAACACTACATCCTTGTGTTTCTCCTCCTCACTAGAGCGAGCTCCTTGGGAGCAGGAGCTGGGTCTTTCTTTTCTTTGCCTCCTTGGTGCCTACATGGTCCCTGGATTTAAAGGAGGCCTTTGTATTCAATGCCTGAACTTGCTTCAGTAGGTCCCGCCTCCTTCCCCTCTGGTGGATGTGAGTCCTGGCTCAGGTTCACTTGGCCGCTGCAAAACTCTGAGACAGGGAAAGTGTGGCTTGGGCCCCCTTCCATCCTTCTATTCGGCAGTTGTTGTTTTTTTCTCTCTCTCTTTTCTTTGAGGCTTCTCTTAACTGTTCCCAACTCCCTCATCTTAAATTCTTTCCCTCCCTATCAGAGTATGCTCTCAGAATACATACATTGCTCTGAAACACAAATATCCACGGTTAGCTTTCCCCTGCATGTTAGTGTTTTTACAGAAAAAAAAAAAAGAGCAAAGGAACTGATTTCAAACTGTGGAAATATTTGGCCATCGGAGAAGCCGGAGGGAAAAACTGAGGTGAGGGCGGGCTTCTATGGAAACTTTCTTCGAAGACTGTCATGCATCCTTTTTCACTGAGTACAGACTGGACAAGGGGGAAGTTTCCCCACCTTCTGAGATGGGAAGCAGAAAAAAGAGAGCACCTATTCTCCAAGCTTGGTTTCTCTCTGAAGTCACTCAGCACCTTTTTTGGGGGGTGGGGGGCTCTCCATACCAACAGGGTGTTCTAGGGCTTGCAGAAGGTGTGGATCAAGATAGTGATACCTGTCCATAGAGGTAACACACAAAAGCCAAGAAATGAAAGAATGCAGTAAAAACCCGAGAACAGGAAGGTGCCATCAGGCTCCAGCTGGGGGGTGTTGGGGGCAGAGCAGAAGCGAGACAATTGTCACCAGGGAGCAGAGTGAAAAGGGAGCAGAGGGGAGGTGGCTTGCTTATGACCTAGACCTCTGACCCGGGACAGCTGAGTGTGCCTTTGAGGCAGGATCAGCCAGATGGATGAGTGAGACTGTGCTCTGGGCAGGGTCTGGGCTCTCAGAGAACAGATGAGCCACAGCAGACTCCTGCTTCCACGCCTCGGGCTGTGGTGTG
>PVJN01030682.1:0-25424 GCA_004026805.1 Lasiurus borealis | reverse complement strand
AGAGTCCTAACAGCAGACTAGAGAAAGGCAAGAATCAAGTCAAAAATTTGAAATATAAAGAAACAGAAAACACTCAACTGGAAAAGCAAGAAGAGAAAAGAATCCAAATATAATGTAAGGAGACTCTGGGACAGCTTCAAGCGTACCAACATCAGAATTGTGGGGGTGCCAGAGGAAGAGAGAGAGCAAGATAATAAAAACCTATTTAAAGAAATATTGACTGAAAACTTCCCACATCTGGTAAAAGAAATAGACTTACAAGTCCAGGAAGCACGCAGAACCCCATATAAAAGGAATCCAAAGAGGACCACACCAAGACACATCATAATTAAAATACCAAGAGCAAAAGACAAAGAGAGAATATTAAAAGCGGCAAGAGAAAAACAGTTTATTACCTACAAGGGAGCACCCACATGACTGTCAGCTGATTTCTCAACAGAAAGGATGCAGGCCAGACGGCAGTGGCAAGAAATATTCAACGTGATGAATAGCAAGAACCTACAATCAAGAATAATCTATCCAGTAAAGCTAACATTCAGAATTGAAGGGCAGATAAAGAGCTTCACAGATAAGAAAAAACTAAAGGAGTTCATCAACTCAAAACCAGTATTATATGAAATGCTGAAGGGTACTTTTTTAGAAGAGGAAGAAGAAAAAGGTGAAAGCCAAAAAATTACGAACAACAAATACATATCTATCAACAAGTGAATCTAAAAATTAAGTGAATTAAATATTTGATCAACAGAATAAACTGGTGAATATAATAAAATTAGGAGCACAGAAAGGGAGTGGACTGATAATTCTCAGGGGGAAAGGGGTGAGGGGTATAAGGGAGAGGCTGGACAAAAATCATACACCTATGTATGAGATCAATGGGAGGGAGCTAAGGGCAGAGGGAGGGGTGGGAGCTGGGTGGAGGGGTGCTATGGAGGGAAAAAAAGAGAAACAAATGTAATAATCTGAATAATAAAGATTTATCTAAATGAAAAAGGAGAAGTAACACCTGATACCACAGAAATACCAAGGATTACCAAAGAATATTTTGATCATGTGTACCTCAACAAATTATACAATCTAAAATAAATGGATACGTTGGTTGAAACATACAAGATTGGATCAGAAGAAACAGAAAATCTGAACATACTCATTACTAGTAACAAAATTGAATCAATAATAAAAATATTCCCAACAAATAGAAGTCCGAGATCAAATGTCTTTGTAACTCAGTTTTACTAAACATTTAAAAAGAATTTATATCTACTCTTTATAAATTATTACAAAAAATAGAAAAAGAAGGAATTCTTCCAAACTCATTCAATGGGCTTTACATTTATAGTAACACTAGACAAAGACATTCCAAAAAAAATTAAAATTACAGATTAATATTTCTGATAAGCATTGATGCAAAAATTCTCAATAAAATATTAGCAAACTGAATTTAAAAAAATTAAAAAGATCATATACCATTATATAGTGGAATTTATTCCATGGATGCAAGCATGGTTTGATAGCCACAAATCAATCAATGTAATATACCACATTAACAAAACAAAAAATAAAAATCATATCATCATAACATATGCAGAATTAGCACATGGCAAAATTCAGCTTCATTTATGACAAAACCCTTACCAAAGTGAGTATAGAGGGAGTATAACTTAAATTTGAAGCTATACCTATTATTTGACCCAACAATTTCATCCTTGGACATTTGTCTGAAGAAAATGGGAACACTAATCAAAAAGATATATTCACCCCATGTTTATTGTAGCATTATTTATAATATTCAAGACATGACAGCCATCAAGGTAGCTATGAATGTATGAATGGATAAAGAAGATGTGAGATATATATCTATAAAAAAAAGCCTAAGCAACCAAATGACCAAAAGACAGGTCAACTGGTCATTATGATGCACAATGACTACCAGAGGGCACACTTAATGCAGGAGCTGCCCCCTGGTGGTAAGTACCTTCCCACAGCCAACCTCCCATGGTCTCTACCCACTAGCCAATCTCCCATGGCCTCAATCGCCAGCCAAGCTGAGAGAGCCCAACTGTGTATGGATTCATGCATCAGGCATCTAGTATATTATGGTACATATGGAACATTATATATGGACTATTAATCTATCATAAAAAAGAATGAAATACTCTCACTTGAGACAACATGAATGGACCTAAATGGTATTATAAGTAAAATAAGTCAGTCAAAGGAAAGTACTGTATAATTTTACTTACATTTGAATTCTGAAAAACCAACCAACCAACCAAACAGACAATGTCTCAGAGACAAAGAACAAAAGCTAGAGAAGGACCAAAAAGGTAAAAGAGATTGAGAGATATAAACTTCTTATAAAGGAAAGAAGTCATAGGGATGTAATGTACAGCATATGGAAAACAGGCAATTCTATATAATAAAGAGGCAATATACAAATAGACCATCACTTCAATACACAAAATGGCCACAACAAGATGCCTGGAACGGGAGGGCAGTTGTGAGTGATCAGGCCAGCATGGGAAGGCAGTTGTGGGGGACCAGGCCTGCAGGGGAGGGCAGTTGGTGGCAACCAAGCTGGTAGGGGAGGACAGTTAGGGGCAATCAGGCTGTCAAGGGAGCAGCTAGGTATTGATCAGGCAGGGGAGTGGTTAGGGGCAATCAGGCAGTCAGACAGGTGAGTGGTTGGGAGCCAATGGTCCCGGATTGTGAGAGGGATCCTGGATTGGAGAGTGTGCAGTCTAGACTGGGGGACACACACACATCCCATGCACAAAATTTGTGCACTGGGCCTTTAGTGTATGTCTCTCTCTCTCTCTCTCTCTCTCTCTCTCTCTATATATATATATATATATATATATATATATATATATATATGCCTAAGCAACTGGAATGACTGGTAGCTATGACATGCACTGACCACCAGGAGGCAGATGGTCAATGCAGGAGCTTCCCCCTAGTGGGCAGTGTGCTCCCACAGCCAACTTTCCCTGGCCTGCCTACCTCTGTGGTTTCTCCCAGTGGCTGGCAGGCCCTGATTGTCCAATCAGGGCTGGCCCCCAGGGAACCAAGGGAAGGTGGTGGCAGACATGGTCCTTTTCCCAAGAGGGCTGAAGGTCAGCTCTCTCCCCAGTGCCAGCAGCCAACCTCTCATGCGCCATTTCTGCCCCCGGTTGGCAGGCACCAATAGGCCTACCACCTGCCCACCTCAGTGGTGGCATGGCTGTGAGGCAAGGAGGAGGAGCGGAGGTGGGAATCTGCATGG
The DNA here is from genome assembly GCA_004026805.1 of Lasiurus borealis. Taxonomy (NCBI): domain Eukaryota; kingdom Metazoa; phylum Chordata; class Mammalia; order Chiroptera; family Vespertilionidae; genus Lasiurus; species Lasiurus borealis. Next base: position 22,162 of record PVJN01030682.1, on the reverse strand, counting down.
TGGCAAGGTGCCAATGATGGCAGCATTGGTGTCCTTCCTCTATGGTCCAGTCCTGATTGGTCTGGCCCTGATTGGCCCTGATTCCTGGCCAGGCCTAGGGACCCCAGCTGTGCATGAAATTCATGCACTTGACCTCTAGTCATAATGACTTTGTATGATGACAGATAATTACTAGACATGATGATCACTTCTTAAAGTGTATATAATATCAAATCACTATATTGTACAATGGAAACTAATAAAATAATGCATGATAACTATATTTAATTTAAAAGTTAATAACATTTTGGAGAGAATACATTGGCAAGGCTTCTAAATTACACAATTTTGTTTTAAAATCTTTGCTCTATCACTAATTAACAAGAATTCTTGGTATGTCATAGATTTTATAAATAGCAAGTTCTGTATGTTTAAAATAAATTGGGTTGGAAGTTATGCGGAAGTGCAAGGAAAATATAAGTTTCTGTGATAAGAGACTAAGCAGCAAATAATAGTATCAGGTCATCTTTATCCAAGGGTCATAACAAACTGAAAATATTTTAAAATTGATGTTATTAATAATGTAATTTAAAAGTTACAGTTGTGAAATTAGTGTATTTAGTTTAAACTATTCAGTTCCTAAAAAGTTACTAGCTAGACTGTCAAAGATACTTTAGATTGTACTTGAAAACAAAATACTTTGCAGAAGGCAAAGCAAGAAGCCGACTAAATAAGTAGTAGTTGACACAAAGTGGCAAATGGTGAAAATTTGAGTACTATTAAGAGATTTAAACTATTGGACTTGATTAAATGTAGAAGGACAGTGCATGGGAGAAATGAGATCAGATTCACAGGATTGTTGTTTTTTTTTTTTGTTTATTTGTGTTGTGTGTGTGGGTGCATGTGTTTGAGGGTTGAATGCTTTTGTGATTCACTGAGATGAAAAATATGAGGAGGAAGAACATAATTTAGAAGCACATAACATTTTCCTTAATTATCATAACAAACTAGTAATTGCAGTTTGATGTCTTACTTACATTTTCTTCTTAAATGATGTTCTGGTATTTGTTACACTGGTCCAATAAAGCGAATCAATTTAGATCTCTAAGGGACCAGTGATATTATAGTTATGTTTTATAAAAATCTTCATGAATGAAGACAAGAGCTTTTTAGGAACTGAATAGTTTAAACTAAATACACTAATTTCACAACTGATAACTTGAATCATCTAACCAAGCTCTTTATGACAGCCTCTTGTTCAACATTTCAAGGGGATCCTATAACTAAAATATATTTTCTAGAAGCAAGTCATCAGTCTTTCAGTTTTGCATGGCCCTAATCTGGTGAAGGAATCTAGTAAACAGAACATGAGATTGAAAATAATGCATGAAGTAGAGTGTTCAAAAGAGACTGAAAAGTGAAAGGGATGATAAGATTGATTGTGCATCCTAGTTACTGATTTATTTCCCTGCCTGAAGAACCACATTCCGATAGAGGCCTTTTAATCTTTTTTCCAGTATAGTTCTACTGGCCACCTTAGTCCACACTCATTCCCACCCAATAGAAAAGCAATTTTGTTTGTTCTAATTCTACTTGTGAGAATAAACAGTCATCTTATCTAATTTTTAATTTTCTTGCTGCCTTCTGCTTCACAGATTCCATGCATACCTGAAGACAGGGGGCCTCTAGTGTAGTAAATGACTGCAAAGAAAGTGTGAGATTAATAGAGGGAGGCAATGTGTTCCGATGCAGTGTGGAATTCAGCATTAGTCCTAGCTGAATTCCAGTCTAGGGTCTAGATCAGTAATATTCAATTGCTGTGCCAGAAGAATTTTTAAAACATGCAATATATGACCACTTAGGGTCACTGACCTCTTTTTCCTTATCTTACCTAATAATTGACCATACCTTGCTACGCCAACAGCCAATCAGGAGTGATATGCAAATTAACCCAACAAAGATAGTGGTTAATTTGCATACCCAAGCACTGAGTGACAGGCCCACAGGCATTTCACCTCAACCTTGGTCTTTCAGGGCCTCTGGGCAGCATGGGAAGGTGGGGATGGAGCCAAAAGAGGAAGCTCCACGGAGGAGCAGAAAGGAGCTGGGTGGGAGCTGAAAGGCAATGCTGGCGGCCAGGGAAAGGAAAGCCCATTCTAGCATGAATCTTTGTGCATTAGACTTCTAGTTATATCATAACTAAGGTACATTTAGAGTATTTTTATTTGTTCTCAGGAAAGTAAGTTTCTTTTTCAGGAGGGCTGGCTTTTTTACTGGTAAAAGTAATTTGGAGAACCTTAGCTGGTTTTGCTCAGTGGATAGAGCACTGGTTGTGGACTGAAAGGTTCCAAGTTCTATTCTAGTCAAGGGCACATGCCAGGGTTGTGGACTCAATCCCCAGTGGGGGCCATGCAGGCGGCAGCTGATCAATGATTCTCTCTCACCTTTGATGTTTCTATCTCCCTCTCCCTTCAATAAAAATATATGTATATTTAAAAGAAAAAGTAATTTTGGGAGAAATGATGATATAGTAAGATAACAGGACTCAAGAAGTTCACATTTTCAGGGGTTGCTGGCATTTCTCCCTTAGGTTGGAAGCCAAAGGGTTTTCTGACTGTTAGGTGCTCAGGGTCAGTCTGGGGGCCTGATGATTAATTCTTCCTGGGCCTGGGGCTATGTGGAGCATTTCAGGGTGCATAGCCACATCCCAGCCTCTACTCACTAATAAGCAGAAGCAAGCTGTCCCCTCCCACAATCCTGACAATCAGAAATGTCTCCAGATATTGTCCAATGTCCTTGTAGGCAAAAATCACCCTGTTACCAGGACATCCCCCCTTGGCCTTGGCATGCCTGTCACTGTGTCCAATAATGAAGGCCAGGTTGAATCATATGAAGCATTTATTGAGAAGGCTGGCCCACCAAGAAGACAGGGCACTTATAAGCATCCAATTCTGCCTTCCAGCAAGGTGCAGGGGACAGGGTTTTAAAGGGGAAGGGGTTGGGGAGCTATGTGCAGGCCTGGGGTCTGCAGACATCAGCTATTGTAGTCATCAGGTTATGAGATGATGTTGATAAGATCATGTTTTGACTGCTGGTGGGTTGATCTGACCATACTTATCAGTTCTGTTTGCTGAATTCACAGTTGTATCACCTCCCCAATCACTCACACAGGCCTTGAAAAGAAAACTTAAGGAAAACTTAACTCCCTATCCTATATAATAAAGAAATAATATGCAAATTGCCCCTCACACCTGTCAGTGGGGAATGACCAATCTACTAAACAGTAGGCTGTGTGGGGTGACCAGTCCGGCAGGGGGGCCATGACGGGTGTCCAGGCCAGCGGGGGGGTGGGGAGGTGGAGGGGCAGTTGGAGGCAACCAGGCCAGCAGGGGTGGCAGTTGGGAGCACCAGGTCAGGAGGGGGTGGTTCAGTTGGGGGTGGTTCAGTTGAGGGTGACCAGGCTGGCAAGAAGAGCAGTTGGGGGCAATTAGGCTGGCAGGGGGGGAGTTATAAGGGATGACTAGGCTGGCAGGGAGATCATTTGGGGGTGACCAGACCAGCAGGGAGGGGGCAATTGGGGTTGACCTAGCCAGGAACAGGGGGCAGTTAGAGGTGACCAGGCTGACAGGGGGGACTATTAGGGGTGACCACACAGGCAGGCAGGTGAGTGATTAGGAGCCAGCCGTCCAGGATTGTGAGGGATGTCCAACTGCCAGTTTAGGGTCCATCCCCTGATCAGGGCTGAACTTGCAGTCGGACATCTCCCAAGGGGTCCTGGATTGGAGAGGGTGCAGACTGGGCTGAAGGGACCCCACGTGCACAAATTTCATGCACTGGGCCTCTAGTATTATCAAATAAAATAATGACAACAGCAAACAGAATAGCCATCTGGTGTGCATGATGTCAAAATTATTCCTATTTTTTTTTTGTCTGATCATTAAAAATATATATTTTTGGTGTACCAAAGCATTTTAGTAATTAATTTATGTGTGCTAAGAGATGGAAAAATTTGAAAATCATTTTTTTTTATATCTTAGTGGCTGTGTGAAGGTGATCATTTATTAAAATTGGTTTCCTTGTGAGTAAAATTGAGTTAATCTATATATATATATATAAAAGCCCAGGGACCATTATGGCAGAATGACCAGAACAATCAGTCATTAAGACAGGTACTGACCAACAGGGGGCAGAAGCTCAATGCAGGACCAGACCCCTAGTGGTCAGTGCACTTTGACAACGGGAGTGCCACTCAGCCAGAAACTGGGCTCATGGTGGATCAGCGCAGCTATGCGTGTGAGCCTCTCCTGCCTCTGGCAGGTGCAATTTCCAGGAAACAGACTTCAGACCCCATGCCTGGGTGGTGGGAATGTAGCTGGAATGACCACAGATAAGCCCCTGCGTTTCCTGGAATTCTCCCTTCAAACCCTGTGGCTTCATTTTTTAAAATTTGTTTTATTGTTTAAAGTAATACATATTGTAGTACATATATCTCCTTTTTTTCTCCATAGACCTTTCCTTCCCCTAAACTCCCCTACCTCCTCTCACATACCCTCATCCTCCCTACCCCCTGTCAGTGTCTTGTGTCCATTGGTGTGCTTATATGCTTGCATACAAGTCCTTTGGTTGACCTTTTCCCCCGCTTCCCAACACTCCCAGCCTTTCCGCTGTAATTTGACAATCAGTTTGGTGCTTTAATGCCTCTGTGTCTATCTTTTTGTTCATCAGGTTATAATGTTCTTTATTATCCATAAATGAGTGAGATCATGTGGTATTTTTCTTTCATTGTCTGGCTTATTTCACTTAACATAATACTCTCCAGGTCTATCCATGCTGCTGCAAATGGTAAGAATTCCTTATTTTTTATAGCAATGTAGTATTCCATTGCATAGATGTACCTAGTTTTCTAATCCATTCATCTGCTGATGGGCATTTAGGCTGTTTCCAAATATTAGCTATGGTGAATTGTGCTGCTTTGAACATAGGGGTGCATATATCGTTTCTGATTGATGTTTCTAGTGGCTTCTTATTGCCCCCTGGGTCTTTGGATGCAGGCTTGGGAAAAACCCATAAAGGTGCTACACACAGGCGGCCTGGGCTAACCATCTCGAGAGTGAGTGCTGGTGAAGTCCAACCCAATGATCAACACCCATGCATATCCGTGTCCAAGCCCTTCACAACTTCCACCTACTACCCAGCCCCAGCCCCATCTCCCAGAAAGGTCAGCACACTAGCACCGAATACCTGCTCCTGAATCCCTGCAGGGTGCTAGTTGGCTCTGGTGGGCAGAAGGGCACCAGTAGGTGCTGGCCTGACCTATTTAGTTCAGGCAGCCCCAGACTTGGGGCATGAGTTTCATGGAAAAAGTCACCCCCTATACCCTGCAGGTACAATCTACTGTGAACAAATGTAGCATGGAATATTTGTGCATGACCAGGACTCCCTCTCAAGCATCAGGGCCAGGTTCCACCCCTTAGCTATAGCCATGTTCTTTTGAATGCAGAACTGAAATACTAAAAACCCACCTTACCCTGGACCATGATTTGCCTCTCTCCTTTCTTTCTACCACTCCCTGATGACACTTCCAAGCCAGATGGGTCCCCACTTCTGGTGAGAGTTTCAGAAAAAGAGAGAAAATCCCAACCGAATGAGTGGATCTCCTATGTGTGTCCATGGTAGAGCCCATTGCACCCTTCCTGGGCCTGTCCTGCATCAGGGTTCCCACATTCCCTGCAAATCCCTGGCAGCTCCCACGGATGGACCTCTACCTCCCATGTGGTGCTGGTATACATCCCAAGGGTACCCACAGCTCATCCAGAACTTGCCATGAGACACATACCGCATAAACCTACAGGTACAATCTCTGAGGAACAGATGAAATACAGATACTTGGAGTAACCAGGACGAGCCTGATATCACTGCTGGGATGCTGGAACACTGTGTCAGGCATCGAGATAAAATCTCATCCCTTACCTATTCCCTGGAGCTACAGAGGAAGGCAGCAATATAAAAATGGCCACAAGGTAGCTGCTGACAATCGGGATAAAAGTCAGAGAGATGGATCTGAAGGGTGGGGGCATGGATGAGAGCGCACCCTTGCCCTCCAAGATCCCCAACTTTGTATTGTTCACCTCCAAGCAACTCTTATCTGGCTCTGAGCAGTGGAAAGCATCCAGCACAGACCAATGTGTTCACTGGGGACCTCCTGGCTGGCAAGGCGTCACTCTGGCCACAGAAGGGACATTTGGAAATATTTTTTTTAGGAAGCTGTGGGAAGAGGACAGACTCCCCACCTGACTTCCTGGGGCTCAGGGATCATGGAAACTCCCCAGACACAGTTCCAGGCTCCCAATTTCCTATCAATGTGCACAAATCTGTGCACCAGGTCACTATATATATATATATACATACATATATATATATATATATATATATATATATATATATATATATATGTATGTATATATATATATATATGCTAAGTGTCCAACTGTCCAACTAGTTGCTATGAAGCACACTGACTACAGGGGACAGATACTCAATGCAGGAGCTGTCATGACATGCACATAGAAATGCACCGTGAACCTGGCACCCACAAAACAACACTTGGCTTTCCCCTAGTGGGACATAGGCCCCACCACCACCCTGGAGTGACAGCCCACAAGAATTGCGGCTGACACTATAGAGACCCCACGGCACAATATGCGGCCAACAGCCTAGCCCAGCCCAGCCAGGAAACGTGGCTATGGATGCCTGGTAAGGACATCACATAGCAATGCCTGCTTTCTCACCCTAGCAATGACTAGCCTCCTTGCAATTTCTTTAGTCCAGGAACAAAACTTACTTTATAGTCAGGCGCAAACATTTCACACTTTAAACAAATATCTGTGAAGCATTTTTCTGTGCCTCATCTCATTTGATCCTCACGTGACTTGTGCATGTGCAATACATATAAAGCTCTTGTTGGTGCCAATTGCACACATGTGTTTTGATTTGTCATTTCCAATTGTGAATTTAGTTGACACTTCTATTATAGAGAAAGGTTGAATAGTGATATTAAAATATTTCATCTAATTAATTTCCTTTCATTGTGCATGAATTTGTGCACTGTGCCTCTAATATTAAATAAATTTTAGAACTAGGAGGTTGATGAAATTACATGAAATCTTACCTTTACTGATATTAAAGTGAAAAGTAATCTAATTGTAACATTTATAACATAATTATTGATCTAACAAAATTCAAAATCAATGTTCTGAAAACTTTATTGTTTAACACAATATTAATACCATTGTATTTTTACTTAATTTTCACTTTTTTATATAAAATACTAGTGTCCTGGTGCACGAAATTTGTGCATGGGGGGAAGGGGATGTTTCTCAGCCCAGCCTTCATGCTCTCCAATATAGGACCCCTTGAAGGATGTCCTACTGCCGGTTTACAAGGGTCAGGCCTAAACTAGCAGTTGGACATCCCTCTCACAATAGGGGACTACTGGCACCAGCCATTCACCTGCCAGCCTGCCTGCCTGATTACTCTTAACCACTCTGCCTGTCAGCCTCCTCACCCTCAATGCCCCTCCACCAGCCAGATCACTCCCAACTTCCCCCCTATGCCAGCCTGCTCATCCCCAACTTCCTTCCCCACTGGCCTGCTCACCTCCAAATGCCCCCATGCTGGCCTGCTCACTCTAAACTGCTCTCCTGCTGTCCTGAACATCTCCAACTGACCCCCACTGATTGCCTGCACTCTCCCAACTGGCATCCCTGTTGGTCTGCTTACCTTCAATGGCCCCTTCCATTCCATCCTGGCCTGATCACACCCTGGTGACCCAAGGTCCCAGCCCTTCTTTTTTTACATTTCTTCTTAATATTTTTTTTTTCAATGCATCCTTGAGCGGATGCCAGGGCTGGCTGGAAGCAAGTATCTAGGATTTATTTAGGTTCTATAACAGAAAATTTATAGCCTTGAGCAGAGACCAGGACAGGCCAGGACAGGTAGGAAGCTTAGCTTCCTCCATTGCCTCCTGCTTGCTCCAGATCCATGGCTGACTGTCATCTTGGTTGGGTTAATTTGCATACTCACTCCTGATTAGCTGGTGGGAGTGGCTTGTGGGTGTAGTGGAGTGGTGGTTAATTTGCATGTTCCTCTTTTATTAGTGTAGATGACTGAATTAATTTAGAACCTTACTTTTAAATGCCATTTTTGAAGAAGCACATTCTGATAGAAGCCTTTTAATCTATCTTAACAATACAGGGAAACTGTTAAAGGGCATATGAATAATGATCATTGATGTCCTAGCTGGTTTGGCTCAGTAGCTAGAGCATCAGCTTGTGGACTGAAGGGTCCCAGATTCAATTCCAGTCAAGGGTACATGCCTGGGTTGCAGGCTCAATCCTCAGTGAGGGCATGCAGGCAGCAGGTAACCAGTGATTCTCGCTCATCATTTCTATCTCTCTCTTCCTCTCTCTTCCTCTCTGAAATCAATAAAAATATATAATAAATAAAGATCTTTGATAATCAAAATTATTCTAGATATAAAATATTTAACAATTAACATTTTTAATTCTAGTTTTAAGAATAACTTTCTAAGTTAAATACATAAGTGAGCTCTGATATGTAGTTTGTTTAAAAATACTGAATAAGATGTAGAAAATTATTCAAAAATAGAAGAGTTCACTAATTAATTATATTCAGATTTATTTTTCTAATTTCTATCACATATACTATTTCTACTATACATTTTCTATAAAAACATTTTGAATTTGTGTATATTTCTATGTGTTGGCTCATATCTATATGTGGGGGAAGATATTTTCTTTTTTACCAAAATATATGTGCACTTTCTATTTCTACTAGCATAATTCAAAAAAAATGAAAACATCCTAGTACAGTGGTACCATGAGATACTAGTGCCCTAACATACGAGATTTTTGAGATACGAGCCATCGAGCAAGCGATTTTTGCTTTGAAATATGAGCAACATTTGAGACAGGAGTAATCGCTCGGATTGGCCTGCTGCACACGACCCACCAGTTTACCGTGACTCGAGTGTCTCATAATTTCCCATGCCTTAAGGTTACGAAATGAATTAAACTCTTATCTCGAGGTACCACTGTAATATGCTTTAAATTTGAAGTGTTTCATGTAAGAAATATGTCTCTGCTTTATCTTTATAGATAGAGCACGTGACAGGCAGCTGCTGAATTTACCCAGAGCAAACAGGATGTGGGGATAGGGAAAGAGGGTGAGAGCTGTATATGTGGCTGATAGCACATGTCCTAGGAAGATTTCCCTAGACCAGTGGTCAGCAAACTCATTAGTCAACAGAGCCAAATATCAACAGTACAATTGAAATTTTTTTTGAGAGCCAAATATTTTAAACATAAACTTCTAGCACCACTTCTTCAAAATAGACTCGCCCAGGCATGGTATTTTGTGGAAGAACCACACTCAAGGGGCCAAAAAGCCGCATATGGCTTGCAAGCCAAGCTTTGCCCATCACAGCCTAGACAAAGGGAGGTGGAGGCATCTAGAGAAAGCCCCAGTTCATTTTTTTTAAATAACCCAATGGGAGACAGCAGATATAGGCAATCTATTAGCAAGTAGGTGATCAAATAGAATTCAGCCAATGAGGAACTAGAGGAGGGTCTTTAAAAATAGGCTATGCTCCTTGCCCCATGTGTGTTCCTGTCAAATGGGTGCCTGCTTTCTAGAGTGTTATTAAATGTCTCATTTTTCATTTGAAATTTGGACAGGTGAGCCATTTTTCATATTCATGATGGTATAATAAGTTATCTTTTAGAAGATATTAGTTTTATATCCTCATCATCTGTTTCTCAATATTGATTCCTCGTAAATGGATATTAAAGGAAGAAAAAAAAAACACATAGGAGAAAAGATTAGTTATAAAGTAACACCTTGACAGGTTGCTCATTTGGCAAGAACATCATCCTAAAATGCCAAGGTTGGGAGTTCAGTCCCCTATCAGGACATATGTAAGAATCAACCAATAAATGCATCAATAAGTAGAATAACAAATCAATGCTTCTCTCTCTCCCTTTCTCTCTTCCAAATTAAATTTTAAAAAAGTAACAAAGTCACACAAAAAAATTCTTCAAACTGGATGTAAATAAATCCCCAGAACCAGATAGAATTTCCCCCAAGAGATTTGAAAGAACTCATGGGCAAAATTGTGAAATTGTTAGCTAATGTGCATTACCTGTTGGAGCAAAAACTGCAGTGTTGATGCATAAAAATGCTCCTATGCTCCTGATATCTAGAAGACACCACATATACAATTGTTGAGATCTTATTCTTTTTGTTCAAGCTGGTGGAATAAATAGTGAATTTTTATATTTTGCAGAAGCAATTTGAATTCTATAATAAAAAATATACCTTAGTTAATCTTTTAATTTTAAATTAATTTCTGTAGAATTTAAAAAGTCTTTTTGACATGCTCTTATGCCAAATTATGAAATATTTCTGTTAGAGGGATTTTTATCATTTATATTCCTTATAGATAGGGTTTACAAAAGAGTTCATACATCTAGATGACAAAATGTCAACCATGAGGCTTCACTGTAAATCATATCTTATAGTGTTATCTCTATTTTTAAACATTAATAAAAAAAATAGGGTACAAATAGTAAAGCTCCCCAGGTATAAAATAACAAGTTTTGGAAATTAGATGACATTCAATGTTATAAAAGTCATTGTCAAATGTGTTTACACACATGCATGTGCATACACACATAAACACACACACACACACAAACACACACAGAAGAATTAAAATCTCACACTGAAATCAGTGTTATTGAAGGTTAAAAATTTAGACTAAAATAAATGAAATTATTCATGAATTAGTTTTTGAACAAAGTTGGGGATGCTTGAAATTTCTTAAACCTTGTAATTTCCCTGGGCAAGATGGATAATTGATAAGAAGCAGGACACCATTAAGAAATTTATTTATATGGTCATCCTATCTAATAAACGAGTAATATGCAAACTGACCATACCTCTGCTACACTCACCAGCCACGCCCACCAGCCACATCCACCAGCCAATCAGAGCGAGTATGCAAATTAACCCAATCATGATGGATATGGCCACAGAGAGAGCAGGAGAGAGACTTGGGTTGCCCCTGGTGATGGAGGAAGCCAAGCTTTATGCAAAGCCTGGTTTGCATAAAGGCTACAAAGTTTCAATGGCTGCTGCCACTGAGCGAGGCTTGAGTTGCCCCTGGTGATGGAGGAAGTCAAGCTTTCTGTACACCCTGGCAATGGCTGTACGAGCAGAAGACTTGGCTCTGCTCCAGGCTACAAAGTTTCAATTGTAGAAGATAAATAAATCCCAGATACCAGGGCCTCCACAGGTCCCTTGCCCAGGCCACCCCACACCCCAAGGGAACATTCACCCTGATCCAGGTCACCCTTCAGGGAAAACCAGATGGCCCCCACCCATGCAGCAGGCCACTATTCTATCTAATAAAAGAATAATATGCAGATTAACCATCACTCCAACACACAAGATGACTGCCTCCATGTGGTCACAAGATCCTTCCCCCATGTGGACACAAGATGGCCACCACAAAATGGCCAGCAGGGGAGGGTAGTTGGCAGGGACTAGGCCTGCGGGGTAGGACAGTTAGTGGTGACCAGTCCCACTGGGTAGGGCAGTTAGGAGCAAACAGGCTGGCAGGGGAGCAGTTAGGCATCAATCAGACTGGGAGGGGAGTGGTTAGGGGATGATCAGGCTGGCAGTCAGAAGCAGTTAGGGGCAATTAGGAAGGAAAGCAGATGAGCAGTTGGGAGTCAGCAGACCTGGATTGTGAGAGGGATATCCAATTGCCCATTTAGGCTCAATGCTACATGGATTGGGCCTAAATGGGCACTTGGAGATCTCTCAAGGGGTCCCAGATTGGAGAGGGAGCAGGCTAGGCTGAAGGAAAACTCCCCACTCCCCAACCCTGTGCATGAATTTCATGCAGTGGGCCTCTAGTCTCTTTATATAAAAGTCTAACTGACCCTTACAGTGGAATGACTGAATGACCAGAATGACTGGTTGCTATGATGCACACTGATCACCCCAATTGCCTGATCAGGGCCTGCTGGGCAACCTCCTGGTTCCCCAGTGGCAGGAGCAAATTGCATCTTGGAAAATGGGGAACCGGGGGTGGGTGGTAGCAGACATGGGAGGTGCCAGACCAAGGCAGGTGTGGGCAGGGGACAGCAGCCAGCAACAGGGGGAATGAGGGCCCCAGCTAGCCAACCTTCTGCTCCCTGAAGGCTTTTGAAAAAACTATTTCTGGGAAAGTTTTTCTTTTCCCTCCAGTATGGCTCACAATTCAAAGGCACTAGCCATGGAACCACCTGCTGTGGAGCCGCCCAATCTCTCCCCCTTCCAGTTGGATTGAATCTGTCACCCGGGGCAGAACATCCCCGGCTATTTCCTGCTTGGGAAGCTGGTGGGAGTAGGGCATAGACACAGGGGTCTGGGAGCTGGACCATTTGGCACCAATCATGCTCTTGCCTGAAAGATGAGTAGCTGCAGACCTCTGACCCCTGTAAATGCATCAATGATGGGGTGGAAATCAACCAGGGAGGGTTATGAAATGAAACTTGGGGAGAATGCCATGGGTGCAGTCCCTGTGACATTCTCCTCCCAGTTAATGCTGTGGTCCCTAACCTCCCACATGCCAAGAGATAAATGTGGATTTGAAAAGAATCAGGCCCCCAAGGATCTTCAGCTACGAGAAGGAGATGAGTCATTCACTTCTGACCCCTACCCTTTGCTTTAAGGCTGCATTCTGCTTCCCTAATACATGTTTCTTGAAGTACATGAAGGTTTGTGTTTAGACATGTGGTAAACATGGGGAAAGAAAAGTTTTGTGCTTTAGAATAAAAGAGTCTGGAGTCTTTGGGGTGAGGGGGCATCTCTCTCTCTCTCTCTCTCTCTCTCTCTCTCTCTCTCTCTCACACACACACACACACACACACACACACACACACAAATACACTCCTTCCTCCCCTCTTCCCTGGCCTGGTGAAACTTTACACAGAAAGTTAACCCTAGCTCCTCAGAATCCATCCTCACTGTTTTTTTTTTTTTTTGTTTGTTTGTTTGTTTTTTTCCTCTCACCAGCTTTTTTTCTAACCTGTAAATGGGCAGTTAGACATCCCCTGAGTGGTTTCAAATTGTGAGAGGATGCAGGCAGGGCTGAGGCCCTCCCCCACCTCCCTATTCCTCCTGAATGAATTTTGTTCACTAGGCCTCTAGTACAGATATATTTGTCTAATAGCTGATTTTGTCACCTCATCATAAATATATGGAAAAGGAAATAAATCTTTTTTGTTATAATATATTTTATTGATTTTTTACAGAGAGGAATGGAGAGGGATAGAGAGTTAGAAACATTGATGAGAGACATCAATTAACTGCCTCCTGCATGCCCCCTACTGGGGATGTGCCTGTAACTAAGGTACATGCCCTTGACCAGAAGTAAACCTGGGACCTTTGAGTCTGCAGGCCAACGCTCTATCCACTGAGTCAAACCAGTTTCGGCATGTTCATCAGCTTTTCAATTCCCTTGATTTTTAGATTCACTTGTTGATATACATGTATTTGTTATTCATAATTTTTATCTTTACTGTTTTCTTCTTCTTCCTCTTCTTAAAGAATACTTTGCAGCCGAGACCAGTTTGGCTCAGTGGATAGAGCGTTGGCCTGCGGACTGAAAAGTCCCGGGTTCGATTCCGGTCAGGGGCATGTACATTGCTTGTGGGCACGTCTCCAGTGTGGGGTGTGCAGGAGGCGGCTGATTGATGTCTTTCTCTCATTGATGTTTCTGACTTTCTTCTATCCCTCTCACTTCCTCTCTGTAAAAAATCAATAAAATATATATTTTTTAAAAAAAGAATACTTTGCAGCATTTTATATAATACAGTGGTACCTCGAAATACAAGTGCCCTAACATATGAGATTATTGAGATACGAGTCGTCGAGCAAGCGATTTTTGCTTTGAAATACGAGCAACATTTGAGATAGGAGTAATTGCGAGGATTGGTCAGCTGCACATGACCCACCAGTTTACCTCGACTTGAGCGTCTCATAGTTTCCCATGCCTCAAGGTTATGGAACGAATTAAACTCGTATCTCGAGGTACCACTGTACTTGTTTGTTGCTGATGAACTCCTTTACGTTTTTTCTTATCTGTGAAGCTCTTTATCTGCACTTCAATTCTGAATGATAGCTTTGCTGGGTAGAGAAATCTTGGTTGTAGTTTCTTGCTATTCATCACATTGAATATTCCTTGCCACTCTTGTCTGGCCTGCATAGCTTCTGTTGAGAAATCAGCTGACAGTCATATGGGTGCTCCCCTGTAGGTAATTAACTGGTTTTCTCTTGCTTTTAGTATTCTCTCTTTGTCTTTTGCTCTTGGCATTTGAATTATGGTGTGTCTTGGAGTGGTCCTCTTTGGATTCCTTTTGTTTAGGGTTCTGTGCGTTTCCTGGACTTGTAAGTCTATTTCTTTCACCAGATGTGGGAAGTTTTCAGTTATTATTTCTTTGAATAGGTTTTCAGTATCTTGCTCTCTCTCTTCTTCTGGCATCCCCATAATTCTGATGTTGGTACACTTGAAGTTGTCCCGGCGGCTCCTTACACTATCTTCACATTTTTTTTAATTCTTTTTTCTTTTTGCCTTTCCAGTGGAGTGTTTTTTGCTTCTTTGTATTTGAAATCTTTGACTTGATTCTTGCAATCCTCTAGTCTGCTGTTAGGTTTCTGTTTAATATTTTTTACTTCAGTCAGTGTATGTTTAATTTCTAGTTGGTCCTTTTTCATCTCCTCTTGGGTCTTGCTAAATTTAACCATTTTTTCAAGGAAATTCTTGAAAAACCTTATAATCTTGGTTTTGAACTCTATATCCAGTCATTTGTTTTCCTCCATTTCTTTCCTTTGTGATCTGTTCTTTAGTCTCTGCATATTTCACTACTTCCCTGAGTTGGTAGAGTAGCTTTGTGTGCTAGCTGTCCTATGTGGCTCAGTAGCTCTGCCTCCCCAGTTACCTGAGATGGACATTCTTGGTGCACCCTTTTGTGGACTGTGTGTACAGCCTTATTGTAGTTATTTTTTGATTGTTGTTGCTATCACTGGGGAGGATTGACCTCCAAGCCAATTGGTTGTGAGGATCAGCTGTGTCTGCTCAGGCGGGCTTGCCTTCAGACCTCTCCTTTGGTGTGCGTGTGTGTGCGCGCGAGCTTCTGGAACTCTGCCTTTCAGTTCCCCCAAGTTTCCGTGTGCTCTAGAGACTCATATGAGTCTGGGTCCCTAGGGTCTCGCCCAAAAATAGGGTTGAGTGGTTGGACCTGGATTTCAGTGCTGTTGTGGGATTCTGTCCTTCTCCTGCTAGAGGAAGCCAGGCACAATCAGCAGTCAGCATTCTGTGTGTGCACGTTCACACATACTTTCACATGCACTTTCGTGAGCCCCCAGACTTCTGTCTTTCATGGCTTTCCTAAGTTTCTGTGCACTCCTTCCTTTTCACAACAGTTCAGACTCCCCCTATGAGTCTTTCCTGGAGCTGGGGTTCATTGCAGTTGGGATTTTCCATTTCCCTCCTGCTAGAGGAAGCCGGCCAGACCCTCCTCCGCCCATCCTCTCCATGAGCGTGTCTCCATACCTCAGCTTTTTACAGCTCCTCTGAGTCTTCGTGAGTCCCTCCCTTGACTTCTAGTTGTAGAACGTTCACTCAGCCAGCTTTTCTGTGGTTCTGGGTGGTGTCTGTTCTGTCTTTCAGTTGTAGTTCTGAAATTGTTGTGCGAGGCAGCAGCCTGGGCGTTCACCTATGCTGCCATCTTGGTTTCTCCAGGAAATAAATCTTAAAGTTTGGGAGAACAATGAGTATTTAAACAATAATGTATTTAAATAATCTTTATTAGATGTGCTAGTTACTGAAGACAAACAACAATTAAAAATCAGCTGTGTTTCTCAAGGGTTAAACAATTAGACATTAAATGAAGCAAATATCCAGGTATATATTACATCTCTCCCTTTATTTATGGCTTCAACCATGACCAGATGAAGACTAAATTTAAAAGCCCAAAGTTGCCTTTTATCTAGTGTTGTTGGTAAAGAATGCTCTGAGGCACTAGCAATCTTGTTCTACTCCAGGGAAAGTCCTGGGGCTGCTTCTAAGACACATCCAATTTTTGATCCTATACCTTGATTTCTCTTTAATCTCAAGGGGAAAATCCCAGACAGAGAAGAGAAATGAATTTTCTTGATACAAGAGACAAGAGAATGACAGGTAAGAGCTATCCTTTTTTCTGCACAGAATTTTCTAACAGACTCAAGTAAGGAAACATCTTTCAGGGAACAGGGACACTGCACACATACAATAATTTCTGATGAATTGGAGATGGGTACCTACAGTGAAATGTAGTCAGACTGATAAAAATGGCTTTTCCAGTATATAAGATGGAAAATGATAAGGAAAGAAAAATGGGAAGGTTAGCTAATTCATTTCTCTGAATTTTCTCAAGAGAAGCTAAATGTCAACAAACTGTTTTGTTTTCAAAATATATGCCTGATTTTGTTCTTCTATGATTCTAACAATAGTTTTGATAATTAGCATTGCTTCTGGGTTTGCATATAAGGAACTGATTATTTGTCACAATGGGAGTAGTAGTACGTTTGAATTTTTCTGACTGTAGAGGAAAAAAAAAGGTGCTGCTTTATGACAGTACAAAAAGGGGTCACAGAGTTCTAGATATTAAGGAGAATCATTTCCAAACACATAAGGCTTGCTGTTACTAAATAGTGGGGTGATATTTATTTTAATGCTATTTAAACTCATCTAGATTCTACCTCATTGGTTTACATGCATGTATTCATGAGAAAGTTGACATTTTGTGCATAATGCATGGAATTTTGAGCTAATCACATTCTTTTTACACATAGTCATTAAATATCAAAAATATGTTTTCACTAATCATCTAGAATTTAATTAATGTAAAATATCCATCAGATTAAATCTCAATTTGATCTCTATTCAAAACAGTGACATTTCATGTGTTATTGGACAACCTTATTGCCACACAGATGGCATGCAATAATAGCACCAGCCAAATATTTTACTATGACTGGTTGATAAAACAAAAGCACATCCATAGTGATAAAATCCATTATAGATCAAGCCTCTGCAATACAGCCAACAATTAATTTACTATACCCTAACACATGTTACCAACAGGACATATTTTGCTTTGCTTTTCAGATGCATAATATTCTGCCTTGATCTTGAGTACATTTTACTTAGGGCTAAGTAATAAACACCAAAGCAGATGGGCTATGGAGTTATGAATTTTAGTGTATCTGATGACTAATTGGGATGCGCAGCAGAAATATGCTATTAAAATTATTAATCACAACATGTATATTTGTCAATAGGCTACCCATTTTTTTTATCACTAGTTAGACTTTTGTATAAAAATATACCTAAAATACAATACAATAGATCTAAGATCTATGATAAACCTTCATTATTAGAATGCAGCAGGTATTATTCTAAGAATTTTACCTAGATTATGTAACTAAATACTAATGTAAACTGAAGAAATAGTAATGTTTCATCAGTATTTCGCTGATTAGAAAATACAAGTGTAAAAAGTTGAATTAGTGCTAAAGTGCTAAAATCTGTTTATATTGCTGGTGGTAATCATATCCAGGCTGTTTCAAAATATATAATGTCAAGCAATCTGCTGTTTTTCTTTTTGAATATATTTGCTCAATGCCATAACATCAGTGTTGTTCATTGAACTTTAGTTCCACAGTGAACCACTGTATAGAAGAGATTGTAAAGTTATCAGGTTATTGATCTATGCAATCCAGTGCTTAAAATGAGATTAGACATTCCATTTAAATAATTAAATGATCTACTGATTGCTGAGTACCTAATATACATGATGATGTCCTTAAATACATGTTTTCCTTTTTAATTTTTATTAAGACTTTACTTTTATAGTAGCTTAAGATTAACAGCCAAATTGAGAAAAAAAGTACAGAAATTTCCTATATGCCCTCTACCCTCATCATATGCATAGTCTCCCCCATTGTCAATATCCCTACCAAAGTGGTACATTTGTTACAATTGATGAACCTCTGTTGACACAAAATAATCATCTGAAGTACATAGTGTATGGTTCACTCTTGGAGTTGTAAATATTGACTTTTAAAGACACATTTGTTGATCCTTATGCAAATGTATTGATTAGCTGGGTTGAGACAATTAGAAGATTTTTCAGAATTACACATATAAAAATGTATACACCAACACATATGTTTACAGACATGTATCTATACATGTGTTATACACATAGATGAAATAAAATTTGCATAGAAGTATTTAAAACATTGTTGCAATAATAATAATAATAAACAACTAGATCCCCATTTATATTTTTTCTTTTCTTTTTCTTTTTTTTTGGCAATAGATTCTCTTACTCCTATCTTTCGTGAAAGAAAAAAAAAACCCTCTATTTCAGAATATAATTTTAGAGTCTGGGTGTATTTTGGTGAATGAGGGAAGCCAGTAATTGCTGGCTTATCACCTTCTCTGTGACAAGAATCTCTCTCAGCCATTAGCTGACATGGTAGTTTTTCTAGATGAGCAAATTTATGATCAGTTCTTATAGTATCAATATGTTTGTTTTTCTTATTAAATATGCTTTTGAAAATTGCCAATACAAAATAATTTTCTATGATATAATGTTGGTCAGAATCTCTTCTATTTCTTTTTCTGTATTATCTTCCTTTAGTATCTTGTTTCTTCTTACCCATTAGCAGTCACAAATATTCTAAAATGTTAGTAGAGTTGAATAATGCATTGTCATTTATTGCATTTTAATTTTGAATATTGCTTATTTCTTTTTTATTTCTTTTATTTAATATAACTTTTCCATCACCATTCATCCCCTCTATGCTTTCTTCCACTTTTACCCGCCCATCTTCTCTGCAATCACCACACAATTGTCCATGTCCATGAATTCTCTTTTCTATGTAGCTGAAATAGAGAAACCTTTTATTCGCTATCAGTATTTATTACTGTAGTCTTCCAGCTTTGCTCATTGTTATCAAATAATCCTATCTAATAAAAGAGTAATATGAAAATGGACTGTCATTCCAACACATAAGATGGCTACCCCCATGAGGACACAAGGGGAGCCCAGTTGGGAGAGACCAGGCCTGCAAGGGAGGGCAGTTGTGGGTGATCAGGTCAGCAGGGGAGGGAAGTGGGGGGGACCCAGATCTACAGGGGAGAGCAGTTGGGGGGACCAGACCTGCAAGGAAGAGCAGTTGGGGAAACAAGCCTGCAGGAGAGGGCAGTTGGGGGTGACCCAGGCCTGTAGGGGAGGACCAGATTAGCAGGGGAGAATAGTTAGGGGTGACCAGGCTGGCAGGGGAGCAGTTAGGCATCAATCAGGCTAGCAGGGGGGTGGTTAGGGGGTGATCAGGCTGGTAGGCAGAAGCAGTTAGGGGAGCCTGCAGTCCTGAGTTGTGAGAGAGATGTCTGATGAGGCCTAAACAGGCAGTCGGACATTCCTCAAGGGGTCTCAGATTGAAGAGGGTGCAGGCTGGGCTGAGGGACACACTCCCCATGCACAAATTTTGTGCACCAGGCCTCTAGTAGTAGTATATAAAAAGGATGTTTTTAATATTCAGAAAATAAATAGAATGAAAAATCTTCTATAAATGGCTCACATGCCCAACTGAACCGATAACTGGCACTAGGAGAAATTCTTGTACTGATCCCATGTATTGGTCCAGCCTTGGACTCCTGGACTAGCAGTGAATTTGGGTTTACTAATGATGTTTTGAATTAAACAGGACTCATATTAAAGCCTTTTGCTGGTACAAAGAAAGGAGGGACACAGACAATGTTGTGATGCTATATTCTGTGTACTTCCATAAACTTTTTAATTAGCTATTTTATATTGAAAATATCTTTGTGTATGTGCCTGTGTTTTCTTACTGTGGAAAAAAAAAGTGCTTTAAAGGTCAAAACTGTTTATCTGTTAGTATTCTTTTAAGACTTAGCAATGTTTTAGATATTTGTTAAATGAAGAGAATGGTTTTCTATTTCTCATTTTATCATTTTTAATATTTAAAAAATAAACCAAACTTTGTTCCTATTTCTTTTGTCAAAATCATAGTGTCACTAGTTTTTGCTCTGAAATTCACTCATTCATAGACCACATTTTTCTCTGTGGTTTCCTCAAATATAGTCTATAGATATGCACTCTACTTGTATTTACTTCTGTGGTAATGAGAGGCATATATTCTATCTTTCATTTTATACAACTTGCCCTAATGTCATCTGCTACTTTCAAATATCTTGCTATTACTGAAGATATGGTTTTAATTTCTAAAATATTTGGTATTAATGGGATAGCAGAAGCGATTGAATACCATTTCTATAAAATCCTTACAATATAGTTTGTGTTTTCTTTAAAATGAGCACCAGTTTCTAGCCTACAAGGGCAAGATATTTTTAAAGATAAGAATCAGGTGGGGGGAGGGGAGCAGATGCAGAGGCAAAGAAGCCATGAATAGACTGTCGTGATACAGTGGGAAGGCAGGGGAGGTTGAGAGGGAGGGGCCTGTAGAAGAACAACCGAAGGACTTGTATGCATGTGTGTGGGGGCATGGCCAGTGGATGCAGGGCAGTAGGGGTAGGGTTGGGAGGGGGATGGATGGGGGCATGTACTGGGGAATGGGGAGGGCAATAGGGACATAAATAAATAAATAAATAACATGATTTTTAATGTTTGTATATTAAGTCAATTTTTAATAATAAAAATACTCCACTAAAATTGTATTTGTAAAAAATTATCCATTTGTTTTTTGTATCTACTATAAAAAATGGTGCTTTAATTGTTTAAGCTAAGGTTTATAGATTTCAATACTTATTGATATGTTGGTATACGTACATCTTGTGAAGTAGAACATGGCAGAGTTAGAAGGCATATATAGTATATTGAATTTTCAAATCACATTCCTAGTTTTGTTATAATAAAATAAGTTAAATACAACCTCATAAATCTTCTTCAGTTCAAGTCTGTATTAATTAATTTATAACAGAAATATGTGAACTATAAAAAATTCAGAAATATCAATTTCAGTTTACTCAACACTTATTAAGAATCACCAGAACTTCTTTTTTTTCTATTAATTTTTATACATATCTCCCCATTGCCCCCCCTCCCTACCAGGCATACCCTAACCCCCCCCCAGTGTCTGTGTTCATTGGTTATGCTTAAATGCATGCATATAAGTCCTTTGATTGATCTCTTATCTACCTCACCTAACTTTAATCTTCCTGCTGTAATTTCACAGTCTGTTTGAAGCTCTACTGCCTCTGTATCTATCTTTTTGTTCAGCAGTTTATAATGTTCTTTATTATCCACCAATGAGTGAGATCATGTGATGCTTCTCCCTCATTGACTGGCTTATTTCACTAAGGATAAGGCTCTCCAGTTCCATCCAGGTTGCTGCAAATGGTGAGAATTCCTTCTTTTTAATGGCAGCATAGAATTCCATTGTGTAGATGTACCACAGTTTTCTGATCCACTCATCTGCTGACGTGCACCTGGACTGTTTCCAAATTGTACCTATTGTAAATTGTGATGCTATGAACATAGGGGTGCATAAATGCTTTCTGATTGGTGTTTGTGATTTCTTAGGATAAATTCCTAAGAGTTGGATTACAGGGTCAAATGGGAGATCCATTTTTAGTTTTTTGAGGAAACTCCATACTGTTCTCCACAGTGGCTGCACCAGTCTGCATTCCCACCAACAATGCACAAGGGTTCCTTTTTCTCCGCATCCTCGCCAACACTTGTCGTTTGTTGATTTGTTGATCCTTGACATTCTGACCGGTGTAAGATGGTATCGCATTGTCGTTTTGATTTGCATCTCTCGGACGATTAATGATTTTGAACATGTTTTCATGTGTCTCTTGGCCTTCCTTCTGTCATCTTTCGAAAAGGTTCTATTTAGGTCCGTTGCCCATTTTTTTATTGGATCGTTCATCTTCCTTTTATTAAGTTGTATAAGTTGGCTGTAGATTTTGGAGATTAAACCTTTATCAGTGATAACATTTGCAAATATGTTCTCCCATACA
>PVJN01030681.1:0-25435 GCA_004026805.1 Lasiurus borealis | reverse complement strand
TTTTCAAATCTGAGAGCTCCTGCATTTGCTTATTTCACTGTCCAATCTGTACATGTGGTACCATTTACAGATATCCATAAGAAACACCAGTGTCATTATCCTATATAAGAAAGAGCTAATATGCTAATTAGACTAGACAGCAGAAAGACCTTCTGGAATGAACAGTGGGTGGGGCTGCCAGGCTGCAAGGGTGAAGCCCATTGCACGAATTTCATGCATCGAGCCTCTAGTCAATATACATACATACACACACACACACACACACACACACACACACACACACACACATACATACACAGTGGTACCTCGAGATACGAGTTTAATTCATTCCGTAACCTTGAGGTGTGGGAAACTATGAGATGCTTGAGTTGCGGTAAACTGGTGGGTCGTGTGCAACGGGCCAATCCATGCAATTACTCCTATCTCAAATGTTGCTTGTATTTCAAAGCAAAAATCGCTCGCTCGATGGCTCGTATCTCATAAATATCATATGTTAGGGCGCTCGTATCTCGAGGTACCACTGTATATGCAAATTAGCTGGTACACCATAACAATCATGACCAGCTCAGGAGGAGGCTGCATTTGCAGATGGGCCCTGGGCCTGGAGCGGAGATGTAACACCCAGGGGGACTGGGGCCAGAGCCAGGCACAGAGTAGAGACACAACACACAGGAGGGCCTGCCCTCGCTGGGAGACAGCATGCCAGAAGTCCTGCCTCTGCATGTGAGCTGCAGAGGAAACACCTTTTCTTACAAATTATTGGCTAAGCTCCCTGAATGCTACTTGCAGTGTTCTTGATAACTTGGGTAATAAGAATCCAAGAAGGTAATCCAAAAATGAAGGTCCACTGATAGAGGATATAAGAAATGTCATATCCTGCCCTAGCCAGTTTGGCTCAGTGGATAGAGCCTCAGCCTGTAGACTGTAGGGTCCAGGTTTGATTCTGTTCAAGGGCATGTACCTAGGTTGCAGGCTCCTTCCTGGCCAGAGCCCAGATCAGAGTTCATGCAGGGGGCAACCAACCAAAGTGTCCCTCTCACATTGATGTTTCTCTCTGTCTTTCCCTCTCTCTTCCATGCTCTCTAAAAATTAATGGAAAAATATCTTTATGTGAGGATTTAAAATAAAAAGTAATATCCTCTGAAAGAGATATCTTGAAAATGCCTAAAGAAAGTTGTCATTTTTCTGTGGTGAATGGTCTAGAATCCATGGTGATGAAAATATCTTGATGCCTGCAGAGGCCCGCAGTAGCAGTAGCAGTGAGGTGATGGGGGTTGTGCCTTCCCCTGATTAGCTGATTGCCTCCCTCAGAAAGAGGCCAGACCAGTGGCTTAGGCCCACTAGGATATCCCCTGAGGGTTTCTGGACTGTGAGAGGAGGCAGGCTGGGCTGAAGGACCTCCTCCCATAATGTACCAAGCCTCTAGTCTATCTATAAAAGCATAATATGCAAATCAACCAGACAGTAGATGACTGGTTGGCAATGATGTGCAACACAGGAGCTGCTCCCAGCCCACAGGCCCTGATCACCCCATTGGGACCTACTGGCCAACCTCTCAATCCCTCCCCCTGATTGGCAGGCTCTGATTGCCTGATGGGGAAGTGGGAACTGGGCATGGGTTGCAGCAGATACAGGTGGCACGGGGCCCTGACCACCCTGCTGGTCACCCCACACATAGAGGGAGACCAGTGGTGGTGGTTGGGGCCAGCTGCCAACAGCTGCAGTAGATCAGTCCTGATCACAGGCTAGGGCTAGGAACCCTACCTGTGCAGGAATTCATGTACCTTGAAAGGAATTGTGGGCTGCAAGGCTGCAGTGGGCAAAGGGGCATGTCTTGGCCCATTTTCTGTGTCCCCACTGGACCCCTCCAGCCACAGCCCTTGGAGTCCTGTTTGCCAGCAGCTCTGCTCCCATCACCACCACTCCCATGTACTGACAGTGCAAAGCTACTGGGGCTGGTGCCAGCAGTGGGTGCAAGCATCAGCTGCTGTCCCAATTGCTCCTCAGGAGCAGGGGGAAGTGGAGAAGCCCACAGGGGCGATTGGGGCCAGCAGCCACCACTTGCATCTGCTGATGGCACCAAGTAATTGGGGATGGTGCCAGGAGCCAGCCAGTCGCAGCTGTGAGTGCTGAGCAGGACTATGGCATGCAAGAGCAAAGAATTTTTAGTAACCACCAGAGTTTTGCCCTGATGACAGTATCTGGTGCCCTGCCTTGGTTTGCCTTCCCCACTCACCTGCTCCACCATCCTTCATGGCCAATGCCCACCATGTTCCACGCATGCCCCCTGGTGGGCAGCACACGTCATAACAACTTATTGTTCTGCCATTCAGTCTATTTGCATATTAACCTTTTATTATATAGGATCTTATCTTTTTCTAACAATATGATTACTTCTTTATTCCACTCATTTAAGATTACTAGGGAATTTGTACAATATTGACTAAGTATAATACAAGGACTTAAAGTATAATTTTGTTATTTTTGAAAGCTTCATTCTAAATTCTAATTTGGTATCCTATGTCTTCTTTGGATGGTATGTGCAAGTCTTGCATACTAGCTTTTGTTTAGAACTAAATCTACAGACATGTGCTCAAATAAATTACCATCCCCATTTCAGCTAATACTTTAGCAGGGACATGAAATTCAAAATTAATAGAAATATGAAAGAGGGAAATGGATGTGGGTAGAAGAATTAGATAAAAGGAATATTTTATATCTTATTAAGTCAGAAGTACTGATGCTTCAGACTTACTGAATGAAACCTTGCACTTAAAGTTGGCTTTGGAAACTTGAAGCTCTCCAAGAAAGAAAATACAAGCTCTGGAATTCCACTGTTGTGAAATTAACAGATAATGTTTTGATCTTCCCTGCTGTTTACACAGAAGAGATATATAGTCATGGTTAATGGCAACTCTCTTTTAAGAGGTTGCTTCTTAAGTCTTCTGCCTCCTGGAAAGTGGTATTTATCTTAGAGAAGTTTCATCTCCACAGCACCCTAGCTTGTGTTGTCAATTTTTTATTATAGGGGTTTTTATTATAAAGATCCATCAAGAGAGAAAGACAGGATGGTCATGCAGTCAAGTCATTTACTTATTTTCTCCTAAGCCTCAAATGCTAAATAAATGGGACAAATTTGAGAAAGACTGCTGATAATTTCTACATTAACTGAACTTTAATTAACTGTAGAAGACAGCTTTCTTGGAGCCCTTTTAAGGCCAAATCTATCCAGGTTTACCACATCAAGTTGCATTTTTCATTATCAAATAATCTACACTAATAAAAAAAAGATACAAATTGACTGTACCTTCGCAACACTCACTAGCCAATTAGGAGTGAGTATGCAAATTAACCCAACAAAGATGGTGGATTAATTTGCATATGCAGGCACAGAGCAGCTAGGGGAGGGACAGGATGCTTGTGTCACCATGGCGATGACGCAGGTGTTATGCCCTGCCCCCAGCCACTCTGGGCCCCTGGGCAGCTCCAGGCCAGAGTGAAAAGGCAGCTCTGTCGGAGTGAAGGTGGTGCTGGCAGCCAGGAGAAAGAAGATCCATTCTTGCATGAATCTTCATGCATCGGGCCTCTAGTATAGTATAATTTTATAGGTATTCTAAACTCATTTTTGGTATGGCCTAATGCAGTCCTTTCTTTCTTTTTTTTTTTAACTGTATAAATTTAAATATATTTGTGTATTATAAGAAAAAAGATAAACATGTACATATTTTACTCTAGTTATGGAACAGCAATGAATGGTCAGACATGCCCTCGTTCACAATGAACAGAATTGAAATCTGAGTGCTCTAAATATTGCCACCTGCGCTGGAACTATGGCTTATATGTGCATAGAAAAAAAAATTTTTGAGAAGCCATTTGACCTTTTTTTGTCTTTTTTTCTAGTAGCGCTCTCCTTGGAGGATCACAGTTCTGAGGTTCAGGTTGTAAAACACTTGCTCCATATTTTCTCTCTCGATGTCCTCCCTCCCCCTCCCCAACTCATTGGCAGGCCAGGCGTGCTCCCTCCTCTGAGAGCACCCTGAACCACGTACTCAAGTTCATGACACACTGGGATTTTGAAGGGTTACCAGGTGCAAAACATAGTTGAGGTGAGTTCCTTCACAGAAATTCCACAGCCATAAAGTTCACTGGTTTCTGTGCTTTCCACTAATGTTCTTCTTGGAACAGGGGCTGATCACAGTTGGTGTAGGTAGGTAAACAAAGGCAACATTCTCTCACTCATGCTGTGCGTGGGGTAAATGATCTCCACCACTCCTTTCCATTTGGCCTAACTCAGCAGCTCCCCTAGGAAAGCGTGTGGACTGGGCAATCCTCTCTTCAGGCACTTAGAGCAGAGAATGTGCACAGTGTAGTGCAGTGCAGGCGTTCTTGAAGCAGGGCATTCAGTTCTCTCACCAAGGTGGTCATGGCTTGCCATGCCATCCATCTACTTGGTATGCAGTCTTTTCTTTTTAAGGCAACATGCCTTGGCAGGGAAGAAAGTACTTCAACTCATAATGAGGATCAGGAAACACAGGAAGAATACAGTTCTTGCCTTTGATTAGTGAGGCTGACTTCTGAAGTCCTCACTCTCCCAGAATTAAGTGTTCCTCTTGGATTTGTATCATAGCAAGGGGCATTTGGGCCTGGTGTCTTTGATTCTCTCAATCACTGTAGAGCACCACTGGGATTTAACAAGTAAGGGTCAGTGATGCTGGACCTCTTGCACAACACGAGACAGTTCTACAAATAAGGAATTGTTCTGCTTAAAGTGCAAATAAAATTCCTCTTGAGGAGTTCTGCAGAAAAAGTATAGCAGAGCTGTGGAAACATTCTTTCTACACATTGTCTCAGTTACCAGTTCTGTGTTATAAACCACCAAAAACATAGTGGATTAAAACAGCAGTGCTTGCCCAAACAGGCTTGGCTCAGTGGATAGAGCATCAGCCTGCAGACTGAAAGGTCCCAGATTCTATTCCAGTTAAGGGCATGTACCTTGGTTGTGGGCACATACCCAGTAGGAGGTGTGCAGGAGGCAGCTGATGGATGTTTCTCTCTCATCGATGTTTTTAACTCTCTATGCCTCTTCCTTCCTCTCTGTAAAAAAAAATATATATATATTAAAAAAACAAACACACAAACAACAGTGCTTTATTATTTCTCATTATTCTGTGAGTTGACTGTGCTCAGATGTGATGTTCTCTTTTTTTAAGAGTTTTAAAAAAATATATATATTTTATTGAATTTTTATAGAGAGGAAGAGAGAGGGATAGAGAGTTAGAAACATCAATGAAAGAGTGACATCGATCAGTCGCCTCCTGCACGCCCCCTACTGGGGATGTGCCCTCAACCAAGATACATGCCCTTGACTGGAATTGAACTTGGGACCCCCCCATTCCACAGGCTGATGCTCTATCCCCTGAGCCAAACCAGCTTCGGCAGATGTGATGTTCTTGTGATGCAGCTGAGGACATTTATGCAGCTGCGTTCAGCTGGGAACTCAAGTAGGTTTGGGACATTCAAGATAGCTTCCCATTTTCAGGGTCTCTCTGTATATTGCTTCTCCTTATTCTGTAGTTTAGCCTGAGTTTGTTTATGGCATGGTGCCTGGCTTCCAACAGGAAGTTTTCCAAAAGTGAATGAATGGAAGCTGCAAAGCCCCTTACAGGCTAACCTTGGAAGTCACACATCCTTTCTGCTTCATTCTAGTGAACAAAGCAACTTCCAGGGCAGCCTGGATTCAAAGGAAGGTGAATAGAAGAGAGGAACAGCAAAGTCTCATTGCAGTAACCATGTGGATGGGAGGGTCATCTTAAGAAATCACCTTAAGAAATGATCTTTCTTACATATTAGATCACATTTAATAATCTGCAAGATAGGAAGTATTACTAATCCCAAGGAATTGAGGCTTTGAGAGGTTAAGTGACATGTTAAGACCATACCACTGGTAAATGTTAGGGCTCAAAGCCAGGTTGTCTGATATGAAATCATTTTGTCATCATATTCTATTTTCTATTTTCTTAGAAGTGATTTCAGGCTTAGAAGTGAATAAGGCTTGTGAATTTGGTGAGTGTTCCACTTTCAGTGGCTGTCTATATCTTCTGGACTTTGATCCTAAAATGTTAGGCAAATTGCCCAGTGCCCCTTTACTCTGGTGTCCCATCTAATCCCACTTCCTTGGACTGTGGCCTGAGTTTTGGACAGCCTCCTTCATATGCTTTCCTACCCAAACGACGGCATTCTTTTCCTTGTTCTATTCTCAGTTAATGTTGAGACAGAGAATTGCTAGTAATCTAACACAAATTGTCACCAAGTATAGGGGTTCTCTGATATTTCTACCTACCCAGCATCTATCTTCTCTCGTAACAAAATCCCAGTTTTTCTTGGGGGAATCAATTTCTTTCTTCTTTTATCTCATGTGGTTCAAATGGCACTCAATGCAGCTACCTTTTAACTTTTCCTTTCTTACTAATTTTATAACCTACCAATTACGAAGGCTCCCTTATTAGATTCTTTTGGTTTATTTCTTTGCTTAGTTACTTAGGCCTTAGGTTCCAAGGAATGTTTTGGGAGGGTTTATGTCAATATTCACTTGAGTCATCCTATATCAAGAGGTAAAATCTATTTAACCAGAAAAATATTTTCTGCAATTTTCTTTCCTTGATTTGAGTTAGGTAGAGGCTGAGTTTCTCCAGAAGTTGGCAGGTGCTAGAGCTGGCTAATTAGAAGTTTGCATTTCTCTTTTCAGAGTTATTGGTTCATAAGTGAGCACATGACCTGAGCTAGATCAATAATAAGCCACTAAAATTAAATTCAGTCCAGGACTGATAGGGGTAGATAGAGAAGAAGAATTTTCTTTTATACGGGGGTTTTTGGAGACAAGAGGTAAATTTGGAGCTGCTGCGAGATAACTTGTTCCCACAAAGAAGGGCCTGCAGAAAGAATTAAGTCAACAAGGGGCAAGAGGGGAAGTGGTGCTGAGGGTGAGACGATTTGAGAGCATCATTGGAGGCTTTGAAAATGGCCAAAGCCAGATTTACCCCTTGATTTTTCAGGATGTTAGTCCAGTTGTCGGCAAACTCATTAGTCAACAAAGTGGCAAACGGAGGCTCGCGAGCAGCATGTGGCTTGTGAGCCGCGGTTTGCTGACCACTGTATTAGTCAATAGATTCTCTTTTTTTGCCTCAACCAGTTCTAATAACTGTAACAGAAAGAATCCTGTTGGACCATTTATGGTGGCTGAAAGGGCCCTGAGAAAAATATTCCACAATAAGTAGCCTATGGAAAAGAATTGGAAAATGACCAATTAAGGATTTCTTTGTTATTCAAATTATGGAGTTCCTAAGGTAGTATAATGATTAAACTCCATGTAAATACAAGCAAGGGTAATGTGAGATCAGGAGTTCTATTTATAAAAAACAAAATAGTACCTGGCCAATGTGGCTCAGTGCTTGAGCGTCAACCTATGAACAAGAAAGTCACGGTTTGATTCCCTGTTAGGACACATGCTTGGGGTTGTGGGCTTAATCCCCCCATGTGGGACATGTAGGAGGCAGTCCATTAATGATTCTCATCATCAATGTTTATATGTATCTCTCTGTCACCCTTTTAAATATAAAAAATATATTTAAAAAAGCCAAAATAGCAATAAATGTTACTAGACTGTATTCCTTAGGCAGTTGAGATTATGAATTGTACATTTTTTTTCTGAAAGCATGATTTCCAGTTCATTGCCCTGTACATAGTAATTATTAAAGCAATAACAACAATTCTAAACCCCAACCCACCAAACAGAGGATTTTTCCTAAGGAGATAGCAAATAGTTTTTTTTCTCATGCCAACTCTGATAATTGCTAGTTACTGCTTTGGGTACAGACTGGGAAAGACTTCTGAAGCCTGTTGCAGGCTGTGAGAAAGGCTGAAGGAGTAGTAGTGTCTGCCATGGGGAAGGGAGATACAAGGAAGACACATCTAGCTTCTAATATATATTGGGGATAAAAAGAGAGAGAGGAGAGGAGAACTAGCTACCTTTTATTTTCCTTTCTGACTAATCTTTCCTTTCTGACCTATCAATTTTGGAGGCTCCCTTATTAGATAATTTTCATTGATTTCTTTGCTTAGTTACATAGGCCTTAGGTCCCAAGGAATGTTTGGAAGTCAATGTTCACTTGAGTCACTTAATATCCTATATTAAGAGGTAAGGTCTATTTTATCAGAAAAATATTTTCTTTGCTTGTTTGGGTTAGGTAGAGGCTGAGTTTCTCAAGTTTACTTGAGGAGGCCTGATATACTCTCACCAAATCCCTTTCCCCTCCCCTGTGATCTTTAGGGAAGGCCAAAAGTCACATGTCAGCTTGAACTGGTGGGATGTACTGGTGGCATTTGTCAGAACCTTGGTGGGATAGTCAGGATAATGCCCCCTTCTGCCTCATCCCGAAGACATTCATGTCTCCTACTAGTAATCGATGGGACCTGTGAATGTGTTATGTTACATGGTAAAGTGAACTAAGGCTGCAAATAGAATTACGATTGCTGTTCATTTAATCTTAACCTAGAGAGACTCTCCTGAATTATCTGGGTGGGCCCAATATAATCAGAAGGGTCCTTAGAAATGGAAGAGAAGCAGACGAGGAAGTTGGAGTGAAGTGATAGTGAGAGAGGCTTGGTGTGCTGTTGTGGCATTAAGGATGGAGAAAGGTGTCATAAGCCTGTAAGCCAGACCAGGCAAGGAAATAGATTCTCCCCAAGAACCTACAGAAAGGAAGGCAGCCCTGCCTAGGCCTTGCTTTTAACTCAGACTTCTAATGGTAAGATGATAAATTGTATTGTTTTAAGCCACTAAGTTTGTGGTAAATTGTGTGGCAGCAGTAGAAAACAAATACAAATTTACTTGCAATGAGAGAAAATTCTATTCAAGTGAAATTTGTCACAGAATTACAGCATTGAAATGAAATCTTGTAAGGCTTTAGTCCATTCTTAATTCCTCATACATGAATATCCTCTACCACATAGTTAATAAAGGGTCTTCCAGGCTGTGTGGTGAACCTATCAACAGTGGGAACTGCCAATGTCCAGATATGGTTTGTTTCATTTTGGGATGGTTTGTTTCATTTTGGGATGGTTTGAATTGTCCAAGTTCTTTTACCCAGAAAATCAGAAAGGATCTTTCCTGTGGCATAAATTCTTTAGTTTAATGGGACTTTTCCAAGTATCTTATTAATAAAAGATGGCCCTTTAATTGTTCGAAGATTTAACTATGATTCCTTAAAGAGTTTTCCTTCCCTGACAGTATTCTCACGTTTTTCTTGCGGATTCCACAGCACATATCTCCTGGTGACTAAAACTGTAATAAACAATACAGATATGGTTAGGTGAGTAGAGAGTCTGCAGAGGTGTGATTACTTCCTTGGTTCTAGATATCATACTTCTATGTTGGTTAGGAGTGTCTCTATCACTTGCCCAATGCTCTATAAATAGTTCTTTCTTTCACCATAATGTGAGCTCCCTTTCCCATCTCCAAAACTCTGAGTGCTCTGATTTGCAGCTAATGGATACCTGTTAGGATGCTTATTCCTGAGACATGCCACAATTTTCATATCTTTCATCTCTCTGGTCTGATTCCTTGTATGACCTCTGCTTGGGAGTGAGTAGAAAAGGAGATAAAACTGATTTCTTCAATACAGAGGAAAGAACAGCCAGATCCCTGGGTTTGAATCCTGTCTACGTTTTCTTGGCTCTGAACTGTGGACAAATTTCTTAGCCTCTTATGAACCTCATTACTGTATAGAGTTGTGGTGAGGAGCAAATGAGATTGCCTGTGTAATGTGCATGACGTATTCCTTGGCACAATTTGGTATCTCTTCTCTCTTGCTTCTCCCACTACCCCCCCACTTTGTTCCTCCTTTACCTTATGCAATTAGAAAACAATAGCAACTTAAGCTGCATGGGTTCAGGATGATCAGTGTGGACTGGACCAATAGCAAACTTCCAGGGGTGGCAGGGCCTGGCTGAACTTCACAGGTTGGTGAGGAGTGAGCTGAATATAGGGATGACTGGGAAAGTTTGTCCTCTGACTTACTGGTGCTCTTCTCCAGCCTTCTAAAGATGAAGACAAAGAGACTAGCTTTTCATGTAGGAAGGAACACTTTATTTATAACTCAGTTTTGAAATGTAGCTTAGAGGAGGTAGGACATGGTTTCACTGCTGTATGTAATGAGACAAACATGAAAAAGAACAGGCTAAGTTTTGAATTGCCAACGGCCTGAGCAGAGATGTCACTATTTGTAAAACCAGAAGAGTTCATTTTATTTCCTTAGGAAAAAAAATATATTTTTTTAACTTAACTGGCCTGGTTTGGATAATGAAGACCAGTCCATTGATCCTACCATGTCATCAAGATGTTGAGAAGTCAGACTAGGGAACAGAATGGCCAGGAAAAATGGGTTCTTGGAAAGTTTTAGGTTGTGAAGAGTAGCTAGATTCTACAGGCCTATAAATGATTACTTTCTCAGTTCTCCCAGAATTATTCCTTTTTATATAGCTTGGCAAGCAGTTATTTTTATTTTTTTCTCATGAAATCATAATCTGGGACATCATTTTTGAAGGCATGCCAGTAGCTATTCTTTGGTCCACTCTTCCTTCTCTAGTTTTATTTTTAGCCTCCTCTTGATTATTTCTAAACCCCTTAATCATGAAATCTCAATTTCTTTTATTAGGAGGTATTTATTCACAAGGCTAGTCTAGACCTACATGAAATCCTTTAATATACATTACTGAATGCTGACATGGTTCTGCAAGCATTAATAAAAGCTTTTTGATATGAAATACACAAATTATGTGGAAAAATGAAGAGGCTCCTGCTTGAGTTCATAATGTGAAATTCTTTTGACAATAACAGAGAACTCAACAACAATGGGAACAACAATAATTCCCTCTTTCTAGGTTCCAAGTTACATGTTAGATGCTAAAGACAAAACAGTGAACAAGCTAGATAGGTGAGGTCCCTGTTCTTATGAAATAATGTCCAGAATGAGAGATTATCCCCCTCCCCCAATACTACTAGTAAACAGATAAAGTAATTGCAAGTTGTATACATATTATGATGAAGCAAAAAGAAGAGGTTGAGATTATTAGGTGTGCTCTAGACTGAATGTGTTCCCCACAGATTCATATGTTGAAACTTAATTCCCAATGTGATGGCATTTGGAAGTGGGGCCTTTGGGAGGTGATTAGGTCATGGGGATGAAACCCTTACGAATAGGATTAGCTCCCTCATAAAGAGATCCCAGAAAGCTTCCTTTCCACTTCTACCATGTGAGGACACATCAAGAAAATAACTATTTAAGCAGACCAGCATGGTTCAGTGATTGAACATTGACTGACCTATGATTTCCAGTCAGGGCACATGCCCAGGTTGTGGTCTCGATCCCCAGTATGGGGCATGCAAGGAGGTAGTCAACTAATGATTTTCACTTATCATTAATGTTTCTCTCTCTCCCTCTACCTTCCTTTCTGAAATCAATAAAAAATATATTTTTTAAAAAAGAAAACAACTATCTATGAATCAGGAAGTATACCTTCACCATACACTGAGTATGCCAGAGCTTTGATCTTGAACTTCCCAGTCTCCAGAACTAAATTTCTATGGTTTGCAAGCCACCCGTCTGTGGTATTTTGTTATAGCAGCTTGTACAAACTAAAACAAGCTGTGATGGAACTACCTATTTGTAATAAGATAGCCAAGAAAGGCTTCACTGAAGATTAACATTTATGCTAAAAATCTACAGAGGAGAAAGAGTTTATCTTTCAAAGTGTGGATAGAAAGATATTCAAGGTAGAGAAAATAGCATGTTCCAAGGCCCTAAGGTAGGAAAGAACTTGGTGTGGTCAACAGTGAGAGAAGGCTGAGGGGGCTAGAGCATATTGAATGAAGAAAGAAAAAAACAAAAAAACAAAAACTAGGTTGTAGAGATTTCCTCAGGTCAGTGATATTTGTATTGATTTTACCCCCACTGGCAAATGCCACGTCACTCTACTCCCATCCATCCTTGCTTCCAAATTTTCCCCAATTTTTGTCAAGGCAGGGGAATGAAAGAATTAGACCTGCCAGTCTGCCTGTTTTGTGTCTTTCCTATCAGAGTTGAGACTGTGGAACTTTCATCTATATACTTGGTTTTATCTCAAAATCAGACATTTTGACTTCTGGTAGCAGAGTTATAAGGAGCAATTGCCCAGGACTTTGGGATTAGTCATGTATATCAACTGATGGCCTACCTCTGGTCTTGTGCCTGTTCTGATAAATAGCTTCTGCCTCTCTTGAAGATATTGTCCCATGTACTTCTCATA
The DNA here is from genome assembly GCA_004026805.1 of Lasiurus borealis. Taxonomy (NCBI): domain Eukaryota; kingdom Metazoa; phylum Chordata; class Mammalia; order Chiroptera; family Vespertilionidae; genus Lasiurus; species Lasiurus borealis. The sequence goes on along the minus strand of PVJN01030681.1, from coordinate 13,093 downwards.
AATGCATTCATTCATTTAACTTATTTATCTTGTTTTTATTGAGAGACCTACTCTAGGCAAGGCATTGGTTTAGGCCTTGGACATATAAAGGCAAACAAGAGGCTTCTTCCTTGGGGTACCAGCAGGGTAAAAGGGAGGCAAGCTATGTGGTGAGTGCAGTGACCGGAAGCACAATCTGTGGGGTTCAAGGGAGGCTGCCTAAAAGAGAGGCACAGGTAACAAGGTGAGAGGCACAGGATAGAGAGGTGGAAGGAGATTTCCTGGCAGAAAAAGATGGCAGGAACAGAGGAAACAAGAAATGGCATGGTGTGAGTGAAGAACTCCCAGCAGCAATCAGCTTCTTGCCACATGTTGGTCACACCAGGATTTGTACTTATGTTACTCTTACCAGGAGTCAGTTGTGTACCTGAGCTGAGGTCTACTTCCCTGTACAGATTTGGCATCCTCCGGAGTCTGCTCTAGGATCCCCTATTAGAGAATTCTGCCCATTTATTGGGGTATAGTGGCCTGTCATTTGCTTTGGTCTCTTGGTACTGCATTGCTCTTCCTCCCTGAACTTATGCGGAGACTTTCTGGTATGTTCTCTCCTCTTCTTGCTATTATTAGGTCTTCTGGGAGTTGAGTTGGAAGGGCCCTGACCCTGAGGACATTTTTCTTGGCTCCTTGGGGTGGGAAGAATGCAGCTTGTTGATGGAGGGTTCCCATTGGCCTCCTCTTGTCTCTGCCTTTGGCCAGCATTGTCATCTTTTGAGAGTGATGAGGTTAAGAGGAGAACAAGACAATTTGACATCAATGGAGATCATCTGTGCCTATAGGAACAAGACAGAATTATTATCAGAAGCCAAGGGAGAAAACTGAAAGGTCAGGATTAAACTAACAATGTTGTCAACCCATGTGGGTGCTCTCTACAAAACAAACAAAATGACTCTTGGGATATAGCCCACTGGGAATACTGCAGAGATGGAGAGGACATCCCTATAGCAATTGACTTGCATTTTTTTATTCCAGGAAAGAACCAGATAAGAGATCCTGGATAGAAAGCTCTGGGAATAATCACTATGAAAGCAACATAGTAGGGAAAAGGGACTAGAACATCCTGAGAAAAGTAGGCTTTTAGGCATTTTGAGAAAAGACAGATGTTTTGCCTCCCTCATTTATTTATTTATTAATTAACCTATTAGTTCATTTAACAAAAATTTATTCATTCACTTTTGTGGCAGGCTCTATTCTAGTTTTGGAGAATATAATCTGTTAACAAAATATCATGTTTCTTAACCTCACAGTACTGATAGATTGAATGGTATGTGTGTGGTGTGTGAGTGTGTGTCACTAGAACAGTTTTAAAAAAATAATATAGCCTTAGCTGGTTTGGTTCATTAGAACACTGGCCTGTGGGCTGAAGGTTCCCAGATTTGATTCTGGGCAAGGGCACATGCCTGGGTTGTGGGCTCCATCCCCAGTAGGGGGCATGCAGAAGGCAGCTGATCAATGATTCTCATCATTGATATTTCTATCTCTCTGTCCCACTTCCTTCCCCTTTGAAATCAATAAAAAGTATATTAAAAATAATATAAAACTTGATAAATAGCACAAACGAATCATACAGTGTTCCTTGGATGCACATTACTTGATCAACCAACCTTCCTTAGGGGTCAAGGAAAGCTTCTTGGAGCATGTATTTTTTAAGTTAAGTCTAGATAGCAAAGTAGAGGTGGGGGAGAGTGGGCAGGCAGAATATTCTAAACATCAGGGATAACATGTACAAAGGCCTGGAAATTGTTAACATAAAAAAACAACAACAACAATAAAAAGCACATTGAAGCCTGTAAAGAATTTTTGTGAGTTTATTTGAGCCAAACTGTTGACATATGCCAGAAAGCAGAACCTTAAGGAATTGAGATAATGCTCTGGAGAATGGCATGTTAAATTTGTATTTATACATTGCAATCAAAGGAGGGACATAGGTGGGTTACATGAAATTCATTGGTGATAGATTAAGGAGGTGGAATAAAGCAAAGTGGAGAAAACCCCTGGGATTGGATAAAAAGTAAAATGGTGGACATATACTTAGGTGGGTGCATGAACAATTAGCATGATAATGAAGGAATTTGTGGCATCTGTCCTGGCCCCCACCACATTTGATTGGGCCCCAGGAGCTCCGGAAAAAGGGAAGTTACAAATTACCCAGACATTTCAAGGGTATGTTATCATAGATGCAAAAAGACAGATAGGCTCAGTTAAGGTAAAGGTTGACCTTGTCAGTGAAGATACCAGCCTAGGATGTAACTGCCCACCATAACTGCGTTTAGTTAAAGTTTAATTTCAGATCATCCTTTGTGGTTACATTAGGTCTCTGAGTTTGCAAGACTATCATGAAGGCCTCCTCTAAGCTTGTCAGGTCAGCATGTGGCCCCTTTTGTCCTCAAAATGAAGGGAGATGATTCTTCAAGAAGTTCATTCCAAGCATTATAACTTATAATAAGGAAAGGTATTGTTTAACATTTCTGCATATCGAATAAGTAAGAGAACACTGGGAGAGCCTTGGGTTAGTGTAAGAAGCACTCTGGCACCCATATCAAAGCCCCTCAGACTTCCAGCTGTGGTAGCCGCTTCATGGGCAGTGTGCACATTTATTGCTGGGATGTTTTGAGCACTCAACTTGGGTTGCTCCTCATTCAGCCCAGGTCCTTCTCTAGCTGCCGCAGGAGCATGATAGAATCGGTGCCATTGGGACTAAGCCTCAGCAAATGGGGACTGAAACAGGAGAAGAAGTGCTCTGCCACCTTTCAGGTAGCCCATTCTAGGAGGCATTCTATACCCTTCTCAGGAATGCCAGTGGAATTAAGCTCAAAATGCTCACAGAAGTGACTTTACTAATGAACCTTTGCTTTGGCTTCCCTTCTTTCCCCTCACCAATCCCTCTCTCCTGCTTCCGGGGATCATATGCCAAGTAAGACACCTGCACCTAAGTTCTCTTCTCAGCTGAGCCTTTGGGGCAGCCCTAACTTCAACAGTTGGCCATCCAAAGTCAAGTGTAATTTTCCTTAACTTTTAATTGGGTTCTCTCTTTATCAACTATCATAAATTGTGTTTTATATACTTATAATGTTACTTTCTCTAAGGATTGCTCTGCTGAGCTGTCTCATTTTTTATATGTTGATGAAGCTAACTCTCAACCCATCTCAAGGGAACATAGGATTAAAGCTAAGGATTCCTTAATTCAAATTAAATACCTTCTGGACTGCTCCATTTTGGGGTATCGTGCTTCCTAAGGAAACGACTAATTCTGTGTGCCATTCTCTTTGTTTTATTCAATGTCTTTCGTCAGAAGTCATTCTCTCAAAGGAATAATCCAATCAGAGCCAAAGCATTTGAAAATACTATCTGGTTCTCATTGCTGATGTTTTGAAGTTATCTATGCACAAAAGCACACCACTGTGTATTAGAGAATTCTAAACAAGAGAACCCAGAAATCATCTCATTTCAGAGATGCTCGCTTTTACCCTAAGTCCATGTACTGAGACACAAGGTCATTGATTGTTACTGCAGAATAAGACTCAGCAGTGGGTTACATGTTCAACACACCCTGCTCCAGTGTAGAGGGTGAGCTATGTTTTAGATGGAATTTTTCAATTTCTACTTTGCAGAGGAAATACAGTAGGTTCCATAATGTTGAAAATATGCCCTGGCTGGATTGCAAGTTGACTAGGTCCAAGTGGTCTAACTTCATGTAAGTTCTCATCAGCAGCATAGCAATGAGATACTTGGAGTCTGCTCTCTTCTTTCTTAAGTTTGCTTTAAATGCCTGATTTATAATGATGGAAAAATAAAATCCATTGGCCTAACTAGTATTAGAGAAAAGATTTAAATAGATTTTTTTTGGCTCTCAGAGCCATTCCAGTTTGTCATTTTGTGAAATTAGAGACAGATGGGTGACCTCTGTGTGTTGTGGGAAATTCTGCCCTACATTCTAACCAATGCTGGGAGTTCTGGAAGGGGACAGAGAGGAGAAAGAGAAAGCTATTTGGACCAGGCAGAATATATTCTAATTCTGTGACAAAAATAGTATGTAATCTGCAAACATTAATTCTAGGCAAGTCTCATTCTTAGCCTGTTTTCTTTCCCTTTTTGTAGCTTTCACAGTAGTAAATGAATTTAAACTGGTTATAAATGGAAGAGGATTCAGAAATCTTCTGGCTTGTCTCTTACTGCAGAATATTGGTTTTGTTATAAGATAAGTATTTGGCTATAGAAGGAACCACTGGTGGTCAAATAATCAACATGTATTTCAGGCAGATCATAACTAATTTTGAGCAGATCAGACTCTTGCTCTAAAGACTCAAATGGTGGAGGGAGTAAGTGGTAGTATGTGGGAAAGGGACTATGGGTTTTGGAGAGAAGAATTGGGTCCACACTCCAGGGATTCCATAACTTAGGGGGCCTATCTTCAAATAATCCTGTCCCTTTTTATAGGTGTCCTGAGACTTCTGTGATCATGTCCTGGTGCTGAGGTTAAAGGAAACAGATGGATCACTATGTCAGAGCAGAACAAGGTACAGATGGTGGGTGTTGTAGGGTGACTGACAATGTATTGAGGTGGCTCAAGGAGCATGGGTTCAGATGAAAGCACCTAGAAAGGACTCAGGTACTTAATGTTGAGAACTCAAGAGCCTTAGAGTCACTGAGGCAGGGATTGGTATATATTGGCATGGTTCCTGCCAGGCACAAGGCAGTTAGCTTCTAGGTGAGAGGACAAGAAAAGAAGGTAAATACAAATCAAGGTTTGCAGAGTATCTGCAAGTACTGACTGAAAGAAAGCAAAAAGAAGCCTTCGCAAGAAAAAACAGAGTCAGTGTAAGGTCAATTTGACAGAGAAAATGAGTCCATTTCCATGGAAGGGAAGTGGAATGTAACTGCATTTCTCGAGCCAGCTTCTTTTATTCTTCAAGCTTCAGTTTTTCATTTGTGAAATAGATATAAAAATTATTTGTACATTTCATATTGGGATTGAAAATCAGACAGGGTCATACAGGTGAAAACATTTTGTACACAATAAGAAAAGATAGTTATTATGAAGCTTGGACTAATAGGCAGGGATAAGAGAGCAGTCCTGTGGTGAACCACACACTTTATTGGCTAAGGGACAGATTCCCCAGTCCACACTAGATCCTAAGAGTGCTTAATGGTTATCCTGTTGTGCCAAACATAGGATACCTCTATTAAAATTTTGATAACATATTATTTTTTCTTCATGAATATCCTCGAATGAATATTTCAAAAAGAACTGTTCCAGAACAGGGACTTTTAGAATGGGATAAAAACTGTTGGCCTTTTCTTCAGGAAAGTAGCAACTAGGTAGTCTCTACTTCACTGATAATGATGCTTAGACTGGGCAAAACTAGTCAAGGAGCCTCCTTTATAAAATACTGTCCTGGTGCATCTCTCTTGGGCTGCTCTGAGCATGGTGTACAGTCAGCAGGAAAGGGAGCAATCTGGGGTAGAAAGGGTTTGGTTGGATCCAACACGTTGTCCTTTCAGGAGGAGAATAAAGTGGAAGACAAGTGAATACTTAGAAATGTTTGGGAAACTCCTGTTACCCCCAGGCTAGCTTTGAAAGGCCTGACTGCTAGGTGGAAATCACCCTAATAAATCATACAGTCTGATTTGGTAGTTCTTGGAAAAAGATTACTAATATTTGCAAAGAGGTCCTCCTTAATGAACTGAAGGAGAAAAATAGCAGCAAGTCATTCTTTCCTGATGTCTCCCTTGAAATATTTTCTCTCTCTTTAATTGAAGTGTTCTCAGGAGAAAGCATTAAAGACAAAGGGTTTGGTTTCAATATATAATTCAAGTGCAAAGGTATCCTAACGACACCAAAGGAGCCATCTGAGTAACTGTGTCATGCCTATCCTTCCCAAATTCATCTATGTTTTCTTATAGAATAAAGAACTTCCTAGAAACTGGTCATTAGGGATTGAAAGGCTTCAAACACATTATAACTTCTACTAATGATCTGTTTTTTATTCACAACACTTTTGACACCAAATGCTGGGGTTTTTCACCCCATGCATTTCTCTAATTCTCTGTGGACACTAGCCGGATGTCCTACAATTTATTCAATTCTGACACTAACTACCTGGAGTTACTACAGACCCCATAAGTTAAGGGCTCAAAACTACCCCTCACTTGAAATTGCAGTCACAAGTAGTGTGTCCCCTGGTTGTCTAGACCTTTGTTCACCTTGGCTAAAAATTGGAAGTTTCCATGACTCCCTTCCTCAGATTTGGAAATTAGCTATAGTGGCTCATTGAACTCAGGGACAAACTTATTTACTCTTACTGGTTTATTATATTACAAAGCATGCAGATGAACAGTCAGAGAGAGAGAGATGCCTAGAGTGAGGTCCAGAAAGGTTCTGGGGTCAGGAGCTTCTTTCTCCATAGAGTTGGGGATGCATTATACTCCTGTCACATGGATGTGTTCACCAACTTGGTAGTTTTCTTTACCCATTCATAAGTTGAAGAATATTTGTTTTGTTTAAGTTTTTGGCAATTATAAATAAAGGTGCTATAAACATTTGTGTCTAGGTCTTTGTGTGGACATAAGCTTTTATTTCTCTTGGATAAATAGCTGATTGAGATTGCTGGGTCATACATTAAATACACGTTTAACAGAAACTCCTTGTTTTCACCAGCAGTGTATGAGAGCTCCAGTATGGAAACAAGGGAGCTTATCTTTATTGTAATGCAGAAAGGAGAGATAGGGAAGGCAACTTTGACATAATACTATTTAAGCTGAGACCTGAAAGAGAGGAGTTAGTCAGGCAAATGGTCTAGGGGTGGGGTAAGGTGAAGCATCTAGACTGAGGGATCAGCCTGTGAAAATCCCAGCAAAGTGGCTTTTGAAAGTAAGAATGCAAACTGTGCATTGTATGCTTCAATGAATATTCTGAATGATAATTGCAGGAGCAGTTTCAGTGGAGTGGTGTGGGTGGAAGCAAATTTGCTGATGTTGAAGAGTAAATGGGATATGAGAAAGGAGAGTAAAGTGTCTGGATCATTCTTAAAAATGTTAGCTATTAGTGGAAGGAGAGAAAGAGAGGGTAGGACCTCACAGGGTCCTGGAGAGTTCTTAAGGGCAGGAGAAATGTGAGTAGGATGATGGCCTGGAGAGGAAGAGGTTATACATGCAGATAAAGGAGATAGCAAAGAAGGAGCTTGCCATAAAGAAGAATGAATGAAAAAAATGGGGTTTGCCTACGACTTGGTTATCTGATACATTCTTCTTGGCATAGTAGGGAAGAGAGTAGTCAAGTGTGGTGTAGACAGCAGGAAGCTGAGGCAATCATGTCTGACCTACCTCTGACCTTATTATGAAAACCAAGAAAGACAAAAAAAAAGGTAGCTTCTAGATAGAGAACTTATTTATTTATTAACTTTTTGTGAAATTTTATTTTTATTTATTATTTAAAAAAATTCTTTATTGTTGGAAGTATTGCATATATCTCCCCCCCCCCTTTTTTTTTAAAAAAAAAAAAAAGAAAGTAGATTTCAGGTAGGGAATTTAAAAGTTCTGTTTAAGCTTCCCATAAAAAGGCAGATTTATAGAATTATATAACAGGTTTGCATTTAAAAAATTAGTACAAAACAATCCAAAAATTCAAACACATGAAGACTAAATACATACTATTAAACAATGACTGAGTTACCGGAGAGATCAAAGAAGAAATAAAAAATATCATGGCTGCCAGAACCGGTTTGGCTCAGTGGATAGAGCATCGGCCTGCGGACTGAATGGTTCCAGGTTCGATTCTGATCAGGGGCATGTATCCTGGTTGTGGGCACATCCCCAGTGGGGGGCCGTGCAGGAGGCGGCTGATCAATGTCTCTCTCTCATTGATGTTTCTAACTCTCTATCCCTCTCCCTTTCTCTCTGTAAAAAATCAATAAAAAAAAAATATCATGGCAACAAATGACAATGACAACACAGCAATATAAAATCTATGGGACAGAGTGAAGGAAGTCTTGAGAGGGAAGTTCATAGCTCTACAATCATACTACAAAAAACAAGAAACAATGGCAATAAATTACGTAACCCTACAATTCAAAGAGTTAGAAAGAGAGCAACAAGAAAAGGCCAGTATAAGCAGAAGGAAGGAAATAATAAAGATCAGAGTGGAGACAAATGACATAGAGACAACAAAAACAATACAAAAAATCAACAAAATCAAGAGCTGGTTCTTCAAAAAGATAAACAAGATTGATGAACCTGTAGCCAGGCTCACCAAAAAGCAAAGAGAGAGGATCCAAATAAACAAAATCAGAAGTGAAAGAGGAGAAATAACAATAGACCCCACCGAAATATAAAAGATTGTTAAAAAAACATTATGAACAAATCTATTCCAACAAACTGGACAACCTGCAAGAAATGGACATATTCCTAGAAAAATACAACTTTCTAAAACTCAATCAAGAAGAATCTAAACATCATAATAGGCCAATAACTATGGAAGCAATTGAAGTAGTCATCAAAAAAGCTTCCAGCAATCAAAAGCCTGGGGCCAGACAGCTTCACAAGGGAGTTTTACCAAACATTCAAGGAAGAATTAAAACCTATCCTCCTCAGACTATTCAAAAATATTTAAGAAGAAGGAACACTTCCAAACACCTTCTATGAAAGCCAGCATCACCCTAATACCAAAACTAGATAAAGACAGCACAATGAAAAAGAATTACAGGCTAATATCTCTCATGAACATAGATGCCAAAATCCTCAACAAAATTCTAGCAAATCAGATCCAGCAGTAAATCAGAAGGATCATTCACCATGACCAAGTAGGATTTATCCCAGGAATGCAAGGATGGTATAATATACACAAATCAATAAATGTGATACATTACATAAACAAATTGAGAGATAAAAATCACATAGTCATATCAATTGATACAGAAAAAGCATTTGACAAAATCCAACACCCTTTCTTGATAAAAACTTTAAGCAAGGTGGGAATAGAAGGATCATACCTCAACATCATAAAAGCCATATATGATAAACCCACAGCTAACATCGTACTCAATGGGCAAAAACTAAAACCATTTCCCCTAAGTACAGATACAAGACAGGGATGCCCACTCTCACCACTCCTGTTCGACATAGTACTGGAAGTATTAGCCATTGCAATTACACAAGAAGAAGAAATAAAGGCATCCAAATTGGAAAAGAAGTAAAGCTGTCCTTATTTGCAGATGACATGATACTGTACATAAAATCCCGAAGGACTCTATCCAAAAACTAATTGACTTAAATGAATGTGGCAGTGTAGCAGGATACAAAATTAATGCCAAGAAATCTGTGGCATTTCTATACACTAATTGTGAAATTACAGAAAGAGAGACTAAAAAAGCAATCCCATTTACCATCGCACCAAAAAATTTAAGATAGCTAGGAATAAACCTAACTAAGGAGGTAAAAGACCTATATACAGAAAACTACAGGACACTGAAAAAAAGAGATAGAGGAAGATGCAAATGGATGGAAGAGCATGCCATGCTCATGGATTGTGAGAATCAACATCATTAAAATGTCCATACTACCCAAAGCAATCTATAGATTCAGTGAACTACCCATTAAAATACCAACAACATATTTCATAGACCTAGAAAGAATGCTCCAAAGATTCATCTGGAATAAAAAAAGACCCTGGACAGCTGCAGCAATCATGAGAAAGAAGAACAAAGTAGGTGGGAATCTCAATACAAGATTTCAAGCTATATTACAAAGCAACTATTTTCAAAACATCCTGGTACTAAAACAAGAACAGACAAATAGACCAATGGAATAGAATAGAGAACCCAGATATCAACCCAAACTACTATGCTCAATTAATATTTGACAAAAGAAACATGAACAAACAATGGAGTCAAGACATTGTCTCTTCAATAAATGGTGTTAGGAAAATTGGACAGAAACATGCAAAAAAAAAAAAAATGAAACTAGACCAACAACTTATACCATACCCGAAATAAACTCAGAATGGATATAGGACTTAAACATAAGACAGGAAACCATAAAAATACTAGAGGAATCCACAGCCAGAGAAATCTCAGACATATGCCGAAACAATTTCTTCACTGATACTGCTCCTAGGGTAATGGAAGCTAAAGAGAAAATAAACAAATGGGATTACATCAAAATAAAAAACTTTTGTACAGCAAAAGAAACCATCAACAAAACAAAGAGAAAGACCACTACAGGGAAGAACATATTTGCCAATGTTATCACTGATAAGGGTTTAGTCTCCAACATTTATAGGGAACTCAGACAACTCAACAAAAGGAAGATAAACAACTCAATAAAAAAATGGGCAAAGGATCTAAATAGAAACTTTGGAAATAAGAAAGAAGGAAGTCCAAGAGACATATTAAAACATGCTCAAAATGACTAATTATCCAAGAGATGCAAATCAGAAGGACAAAGCGGTACCATGTCAGACCTGTCAAAATGGCAATCATCAACAAATCAATAAACAAGTGTTGGTGAGGATGTGGAGAAGAAGGAACCCTCGTGCACTGCTGGGTGGGAATGCAGATAGTGCAGCCACTGTGGAGAACAGTATGAAGTTTCCTCAAAAAACTAAAAATGAAGCTCCCATTTGACCCAGTAATCCCACTTCTAGGAATATATCCCAAGAAACTAGAAACACCAATCAGAAAGGATATATGTATCCTATGTTCATAGCAGCACAATTCGCCATAGCTAAGATTTAGAAACAGCCTAAATGCCCATCAGCAGATGAGTGGATCAGAAAAATATGGTACATCTACACAATGGAGTACTATGCTGCTATAAAAAAGAAGGAATTCTTACCATTTGAAGCAGTATGGATGGACCTGGAGAGCATTATATTAAATGAAATAAACCAGGTAATGAAAGAATAATACCACGTGATCTCACTCATTTATGGAAAGTAAAATTATAACCTGATGAACAAAAATATATATTGAGTGGCAGTAAAGTACCGAACAGACTGTCAAATTACAGTGGGAAGGCTGGGGAGTGCTGGGGAGGAGGGGGAAGAGATCTACCAAAGGACTTATATGCATGCATATAAGCACAGCCAATGGACATAAGATACTGGGTTGATGTGATGAGGGCAAGCGACAGGAGGTAGAGGAGGCTGGGGGGAGGTCAATGAGGGGAAAAAACAGGAGACATATATACTACTATATGTAATACTTTAAACAATAAAGAAATAAAAAATAAAAAATTAGTACATGTTTTTGGTTAATATACAGGGGTGGGCAACAAAAGGTTTACAGTTGTAATACAAGTAAATAATACAGTAAATAAATAGTAATTCAAGAATAAAGTCTGTGCTTCATATATTCACAAGCTACTTTTTTAAAGTTTTGAATTAAATTTTGCTCACTGAGAAGTCAGAAAAAAGGGGACCTTGGAGATAGATTCAGGGGGTTAGCCTGAGATGAGCTGCTGCTGCCCATTGCTCCCCTGGTTGCAAGTCTTATTGGGTCCCTTAGAGGAAAGAAGCGGGGAGGGGATGGTGCTGATGTGCTCTCCTGGGGGCGTGTATTCCTCACAACCTACTTTCGCCAACCCTGTATAAATATAGGAAAGTATATAAAAATTATAATCCCACATTTTTTATTTTCCTGGATTTTCATTTAATCATTAATTTATTCATATACTTTATATATAATTGACATGCTGTTCTATGTAGGGCTGTATGTAAATGTCTCATTTGAGATATTATTATTTTCAATTAATGTGCCACTTGTTACTTTATGCAAACTAGAATAGAGCTCCATGAAACCGGGGACCATGCTATCTTATTGACCATTATAGCCCCAGCATTAACACTGATTTGTACATGTTAAATACTTCATGTATATTTATTACATTACTATGTAATTTTGTTAACTTTATAGCGTGAGCATTTCTTCCATGCCATTAGTAGTATTTAAAGGTATTTCTAATGACTTCAAAGTGTTTCTTGGCATATCCATACTGCCATTTATTTAATAATTCCTCATTTTTTAGAGGCCTAATTAGACTTTGACATTTGGTCTAAGGATGTTAGTTATAGTAGTGCTATCTATTCTTTATTGAACATAAGCACTTATTTTTGTGCTTTACACATATTTTTTCATGTTAGCTTTTCAACATCCCAACTAGTAAGTATTATTATCACCATTTTTCAGCTGAGGAAAATGAAACTAATCAAGCTTTAGAAACTTGCCTGAAATTCTAAAGATAATGAGTGGTATAACTGGACCCTTTGCCAGAGCTCTTGATACTTAGCCTGTGTTTTTGTTTGTTTGTTTGTTTATTTTCTTGATTTCAGTGAGAATCGGGGAGGTAGAAAAAGAGAGAAACATCAATGATGAGAGAGAACCATTGATCGGCTGCCTCCTGCATGTCCCCCACCGGGGATTGAGCCTGCAACCCAGGCTTGTGCCCTTGACCGGGATCAAACCCAGAACCCTTCAGTCCACAAGCTGAGCTCTATCCACTGTGTCAAACTGGCTAGGGCCAGCCTATGTTCTTCATGATTTGTTTATGTTCCCCTAGTTTCTGTTATTCAATCATGTAACATGTACCAAGCACCTATAATATATGAGGCACTGTGAGCACAAAAGAGGTAAAGCTAGAAGAGAGATGAACAATCCTAAACAACTTTCGGGATCTTGATGGACAAAGATGTAAGATGTGCAGCAAAAACAGAAAATAAAAATTAACTCCTGCTCCCCAGGAGGTTGGAAAAATCTGTTTCATTTTAATCATGAGACATTTACTGGACATTATTTATGTGTCAGGCACTGTCCAAACAGTGGAGACATTGTTGTGCATGAGATAGACTGGGGTTCTGAACTAATGAAGTCCACAGACTAGTGGAAACAAAGACATTAAATCAACAAATCCAAGTGCAGAGGCTATTAGAGAAGGGCATGTTCAGTGGACTGTGGGATATGTAACAAAAATAATGGACCTGGTCTCACGGGTCAGGATGGTTTGAAGAAAAGTAGCCAGATGGAAAAGGAGAAGAGGTACAGTGGTGGAAGCACATTTATGGAAG